>JACJUY010003868.1:0-18206 GCA_014220935.1 Platorchestia sp. MABIK | reverse complement strand
GAGGTTGCTAGACTTTTCGAACTCTGCGTAGACTATTCGATGCTTGTTCGTTAGTTTTCACTGGTGAACCTCCAATGAGCTCGGCCGCGCAGCTGCTTATGTAGGCCTTGGTGCGGCCTCACTGCCGCAATCCAGCTCTCTGGTTAGTGAAACTGGGGTGCCGCGTTTGAAGCGGTCAAACCTGTGCTAAACGTACGTGGGTGTATTCAGATGTCGCCTGGCTGCTCAGAGCACACGGCTTGTATACGCTCGGTCCGGCACCCCAGCGCCAAACTTGAGCGCCGATTGGTCGGCGAGTGCGGGCGCTTCGAGGCTGTGAGGTGGCGCTTTTAAGCTTGTGTGGTGGTGTGAGCGCACAGCTAGTTGAGACCACCACAGTACACTTTGAAGTATTTACTCGTTGACATTCTACTCGTTCAAATTTCTGCCAGTACCCATACAGTAGGTACTTCACACACGTACGAGAGTTTAATCGCATAAAAAGAACGTGGGACGTAAAAAATTTCAATGGGAATAATCCTAATAATTCTGAAAAATTCTGTATTATCGTCTTCAAAATAAAAGCCTTGGTGAAATGCTGTAAGCTAATTCATTCAGCAACGGATTCTCAGCTCCTATTCCCATCCTCTACTATAAACAATTGAGTTTTTTTTGCAGCAATTGTGATTGCGAAGGAAGTGCTTGCGAAGGAAGTGCTTGATTATAATTTGTCACTGCGGGGATCCAGATTTAGCCATTTGGTGATATTTATAGGCACATTGCCATTTTTGAAAACCGGTATGATTTATTGTAAAATGCTGTTTTTGAGCGCATTTAAGCTTTAGGGTTAAAAGAGGCACTGATATCCAGGAGTTAGACTGATGAAAGCGTTGCATGGAGGTCTAACTGCTTACGAGACAGTAGATAACAGATTATGGAGCTTCCTGAGCTTGGCAGTTGGAAGCGTGAGACTGAAACCTATTACTTTTTGTAATGTTTTTAATAGTGCTGGTCAAAGGTATTTGCATACTTGATATTTCGCATTTATTAAACTGTCATTACGCCAAAAAACACAAAACTCTGTCAGATTAGAGTCTTAAAGAAAATAATAAATTATCTTTAATTTTTCTTCCATTCGGTTTCATGTAAACGAAAAGATTGTATGGCACGTGACAAAAAGTATTATATGCAACCAGCTGCGCATTAGGATTTTAAATTGATAAACATTGCCACTATAAGAGATTACTGGACACAAAACAATGAATAACATTCAAGACGTTTCCGGAATATGAGTCTGAGTGATTCGGTGAAAAATTAAACTGCCAGCAACAAATGAGCCAGGAGCTAAGGCCGCAGTCGGAAATGCGCCTCAAACGACCAACAGATGAGTCACCGTCGAAGAAGGTCGCCTAAGCAAATTATGCCTAAGGAAAAAGAAATTTCAGAGTCTTCCCGTAGCAAATCATTCAAGTTATACAACCAATTTGCCAATTAATACAACCAATTTGCCTACAACATATTTTACAGTAGGCTTCATAAAACTACTCATTAAATTTTAATTTTGTTTCTGCTACTCGAGACAATCTTGATGCAACAGGCTAATTTTGAGGTACTGACTCCATCTCGAAGGTCAGATTTGTCCTAGCACGTAAGGCCTCAACGTTATTTAATTATTTGCATGTTAAATTTAATACGAATAAAAATATTTGAGATGTTTCTCAACAATAGCTTGGCATTGCGGCACCCTTTTTAATATTTTATACGCCTTTTCGTGGACCCCGAAAAGATGTTTATTGCATAGGAGGTAGTAATCACCTAATTATGTGTTCAAAAATGTTCGAGACTCTTGCGCTTGTGAGGGGAGATAGAGTTCTGCCGCACTAGGAACCAGCAGTAGTCACCCATCATGTTTTCACTGGAGAGTCCCTCTTACCTGCTTTCCATCCTTGCGATATATTGGAACAACTGTGGGGTGTTGACTGTCTCTTAAGATGCATTTCTTGCATTCTCATCTAGATATCTTCCCGTCCAGTATTGGTGATATCAGTGACGAATGCGAGAATGCGATGTAAGGATGTAAAGTCAGCACTTTGATCACTAAGAAAGTTCTGTAGTACATGGACAAATGAATCCCATGATTCCAATTCCATGAGTCAGTTTACTGAACTCCCCGGTCACAAATTAATTCTCTGATTTCCGATCCTAAAAATGACTGCTTAAAATTTATCAGCAATTTTGTTTGCCCGAAATTTTTCTTTGAAGTCTGGAATCGATAAGAATAGCAATCAATGACTTTAAAAAAATACTAATAAGACCGAGCTTAATATGTAGGGGGGAAGATGGATCTGCTGTGAATGTTTTTTCAGGACACTTTTTGACAATATAATGATTCCTGTCTTAACGGTCGTTCCCTAGACATTAAAAACATATATTCTTCCTGTATCCTACCTTAAATTCAAGAAGTAAGGAAATTACTTTGAGATCACTGCAGGTATTCCACTGATAATCCGAATACTGAGCACCTTCCGAAATAAACTTCATTGAGTCGTACGTATCCGTCATCCTAACAATATATGCGACAGGAATCGAAGTTTTTTATCGTCATTGTGTAGCAATACAGCTTTGAGGCTATTAGTGTACGATGAATAGTCACCAATCATTAGGTAAATGATCGTTTCCTACCTCATTCATGAGGCCATTTGCATCAGCATACAAACCAGAACTATCTTTTCCTTTATGGATTGCAGCTAATGCCTCATTGCACATACGGTAAGTTATATTTTTGCATCATCCTCGAAAAAATTTCCCTTGCTGATGTCTGGAATCATAAAGTCCTACACTCTTCTTGGACAATGTGAAATCCTACAACAAACCATTCACTCTCTTTTGATTTATTTACTGGATCTTGTCCCCAGACTCATTCCCGGATAAATCATTATGCATTTTATCTTCCTCTTCCGGCGATGAACCATCTTTTGTAACTGCGCTAGCTGGTGGAGGAACTGGGATTGATATCGCTCTATTATAGGGGAAAAGTTTAAAGTTTACTCACAATCTGGATGCACAATTTTTGACTCGTGATCATTTGAAAGTCCCTTTATATGTGTCATACAAAATTAGCAGTGAGAAACATGATTTGTTGGCTCACGCCCCACCATTGGCGCAATGAAAGACATACCCTTCCTTTCGCGTGAGCAAGCGGATTGCTTCACCTCGCATGGCCCTTGCACCCCATTTCATTGAAGAGTCTTATCACGAGTGTAAAGAGCTTATTCAAAAATTGACAGCGCACGTTCCAGGAAAACGACCATAAACGCATGGCAAACGGAGCAAACTGCGTGAACCCCGTAAAACGAACAGTAGAAGATTTGTGACCTGTGAGAATACCTTGATCATTAATTTTACAACCAAAATATTAATTACATGCAGGTTACATTCCTTGCTCATTCTTTTGTTATATTCTCACGATATAACCGCGCTAAATCTATAATTATGAAGGAATCGCTACGAGGAATACTGAAATGCTAGGTCTGGCCAACGACTTTCATCTCCTCGAAAAGAACCATATTAAGATAAACTCTCGCGGATAAGCACAACTTCGAATCAACTGCACATTCTGCCTCTCGTGCCATTTCACGAAACATCGCCTACAACATCTTCTACAACCAGACGACGCCAGCCTTACCACCATCACCAACTTCCCCCTTCACATCACCACCACGACGCTGCTGAGGAACTACAACTTCGAGTTATCAGACACTTCTTTCTCATTCCTTTGTCACAATGTACTTCTTGTATTTGAAATCTCAATCATCTAGGATATTATTCATTTCTATAGATAGAATGCGGGATCCTAATTGATGTTTATCACTCTCGTGGGCATTTCACTTATTAACAATTAACGGCTGTCGTAACACGTCTGTTCGTAACATGTTTGTTCCTTAATGTGGAGACGCGCCCTCGGCTCCTCAAGCCGGGTGGGTAACGGCAGTCTTAGGCAGAGGTTCGTCAGAGGCAGTCGACAAGGCACGCTCAAGTTTATCGCCTTTGGCGATGAACCCGCTTTGCCTTGAACGATTTTAAAAGTGACAATTTACTCTAAATTACCTAAAAATTCGTCATACTATATAATTAATCGCGAATCGTATCGTAAAAGCAACCAGCCTCCTCGCACATGCTTCGTCAACGCCCAAACTGGATACCGCAGATAAGCTAACATATTTACTATGTGTCTAACCAGCTTCTCCCTCAACAGCATTGTGACTTTTTAGATGTCAGCGTTAATAGCGAATCTTTGTAACCTTTCGTGTCTCTAATTTTCTTTGTAAGTTAGGAAGAGAAGACGATGAAAAGAGACGATGAAGAGATGACGATGATGGTGATGATGATAAAATAATGATAAATTGCACATTAATAATAGCCTTTAGCTCTGACCTCACGCTTACCGAAAAATAGAGATAATTAATTAATTATGACGACCGTTATTAATGATTGATTTACTTTAAATATTATTTGCCCAAATATCGGGCTAGTGGCAGCAAAATAATACCTAAAAGAATTTGATTTGGTCGGTCAGAAATTATCAATCTAACTTACGATGCTGTGTCGCGTTTGAAATAAATCACCAAATACGGAATAAAGAAAAAGAACATCCATTACAACGACGGCAGCAGCTAACGATCATTACATTTTTCCTGAGTGAGCCTCGGAGTATGCCTTCCAGAAATGTAACGAAAGTGTTCTGGGTAATGCAAACGTCCTCGCTAATTCATGTTTTTGATTTAGTTTGCAAATATCTTTCTGTACACTCCGAGTTACCAATTAATTGAGAGATAAATCTGAAAAAAATCAAACATTGTATGTAATGCCATTTCAACACCACAACTATAACATCATTACTGTAAAGATTGAATCTGATAACGGGATCACAGGAACCAAACGCATGCAATTCTAGCACATTATACATTCTCTCACTACGGTAGCCGAAGCAATACTGTACAGATTCATAACTAAAGAGCATGTTTGGTAGTGAGGCACCTGACCAGAATAAAAAAATAAATTTAGAGATTCAGAACTAGTAAACTCGGTGTAACTAAAAATGTAAATCGCACACTTGTTCTCGAGCAGCAAAATCTCTGGAAACTAGTGAATAATCCAAAGATTTGTAAATTCAAGGAAAACCGTGCAATTACTAACTTGATGAGATCAAATCGACCACAGAAGATCAGCGCTTGTGCACGCCAAAACCTATAGAGGTGGAACATAAGCTAATAATTTGTCGGTAAGTGTTAACAGTTGACATTGCAGCCACAACAAAAGGGGAAAAATTCTCAGTGGAGATCTACTCAGAAACAGCATCTAAATTACAGGCCTAATAAAACTGCCATTAACGAGAAAACCAGTTACAAGTCTTTTAAAATATACCAAAAAAGCATTTAAACGATGGAAATGAGTTTGGTTTTGGTGATAAAACATAAATTGAAATGCTTGGATGCGCTGCCGGGCGTCTTGTATGGACAGAGGGCACTGCCTGTGAACTTTTAAATACAATGTGAACTATAAGCACGGAGGCGAAAGCATAAATTGGCAGTATACGTTCCAGAACAACGACTCTAAACGCATGGCAAACTTAAACCGAGTCGTTAAATAAATCTAAATATAAATCAAATAAATCTAAATAAATGCAAAACACTGTTTTTCAGAGGCCAAGTCAATCACCGGGCCTCAACCTGATTGAACTATCTAGGAAACACTGGAATATTAGGTCAAGCGGAGTCTGAAGAATCAGGCAGAGTTGATAAAAATGTGCATTGAAGCATGGGCTGTGCATTTCATCTTCAACTTACAGTGGCATTTTATCTTCAGTTCACAGCAGTGCTTGCATCTTAGTGTAGACATGAAATCGAAAATTTCTGTCACCACAAACATGCAAATGTCTAAGTTCATCATATGGAAACCGTGGCTCATCCCAAATTAAACTTTAGGATTAGCAACTGAGTTTAAAATGTAATATTTTTTGGTTAAATAGTTTTGTTACGTACCATACATGTTTTTATTGTAGATGAACCCGTGTGTGTACAGGGTGGTTGCTAAAAATGTATACCTTTTAAAATTGCTATAACCTTTTTCACTGAGACCATAGGAAATAAAACTGGTATTATTGGAAAGAAAAGAAGTTATTATTTCATTTTTATTTTACTTCGCTGGACATTGGATTATAGTTCTCTTGGATTAGAGTACTTTTGCATTAGAGTTCTCTTGGATTAGAGTTTTCAGTCTTTCAATATTTTCCGATGTGCGTTCATAAATTTTTCTTCTAGATCTTCCTTTAGTAATGTTTTTCACAATAAACTGGGATTTCCACTTTTGGAGGTTCCTCTGAATCTCTATTTTGTTAGGTTTGAATTGGCATTTCAAGAAGAATTTCCTCTGAGTGCTGGCGATGGATCCAATTTCCGTTTTTTCTTCGATGATGAACTTGCGTTGTTGAAGAGTCAGTTGTGTCATGTTTACTGATTACAATAATTTCCACTCCTGCATCCTTGATGTTTATGCTTATTTGAAGGTTATACCAGATACCTTAGAAAACATTGAATTCTGCCCTTTCGAATGTTCTTCGTTATAGTCTCCTATTTCATTTGTTTAAAAAGTTATTGCAATTTTAAAAGGTACTCATTTTTAGGAACCATCATGTACTCTAAAAATGTATTATTCTCTTTCATATTTTTAATTTAACCATTAGTAACTATAATGTGTCACATTTACGCGAATTTTGGTCGGTCAACAGTCCGATTAATGAAGAATCTCATGTGTGAGGAACCTTTTCTCCTCTTCACTGTTTGTCTGAACCAGGATATTCGTAGAAAAAAAGACAAAAAAGGCTTAAATTTGGTTTTCATTTTCCGTTTTACGATAATCACTTACTTTTTCATTGATTTGTGCCGAATTTTCTCGCATGAGATTTTGAATGTTTAGTTCTTCTAAGTATTATGAGACGCGTGAAAAGGATCTGTCTTCTCTCTTTTGTTTTTTAGTGCATCTTATTGATTACTCTTTCAAGATTTTTCAGTACAGATTTGAAATATTTATCACAATTTGTTTTCGTTATTGAGAAATTTTTTTAGTTCGTTCGAGTTTTACTCACATGTCGTTTTTGGCGATAAGAGTTTATCATATTTTGTACAAGGCCTCAGGATGGTAAAAACGTCTTATACGTCATAAAGTTTAGGCGGTGTGGCCATAGAATTAAGTTCTATTAAAAACAAACTTTTCATAATTTCCGTAGATTCGATGAGTGACAGATATTTTAGTTTGATCACTGTCTCCATCAAAAGTATACGTATTTAGCAAGTAAACGATTAAAATATGGAATAGTTAACAGGTCACCACAAACATGAAGACGTCTAAGTTCATTATATGGAAATCGTTATATCTGGACACCATGATAATGTGCAGTCCGTACGACGTAAAGGAGGTTAAAAAGCAGCACAAACATTTGATTCAGGATGTTATCTAGTTGGTGAAAGTCAATTTACCTGTTTAATTACACTGTGTCGTTGAATTGCTTGCATTTTATCGTCATCTCAGAGCAGTGCTTGGATTTCGGTTCAGCCATGAAAGGGCAAAATCCTGTACAGCGACCTAATTATTGGATTCAGATATTTTTTACCATGTCATACTCTGTCTGTGGAGAATCAGCTTACATCATATCCGATGGTTGCGGTAGAAAGTGTCGTAAAAGTTCTCATTGTCACGCAAGCCGTGATGTTGAAATAATGATTACTGGACATGGTGGTTGTTAATGAGCTGTGAGTGACAAATTTACTCGCACACCTAGCACTGTTTAATGCTTATAATCATTTCTTAGAATATAGCATCAGTTTGATTTTAAACTTTTAATAATGTAAGCACACGAAATGGGCTTCATCCTTTTGTTTTAAAAATCACGAGTGTAATTTTTAATTTTAACTAGAACTTCATTCAAAAAACCTATTGACAGAAAGGCAAGTACGTGCGCATGTTAAACCAGAGAACAAAATATCAATATTAATGGTCAGTACAGAGTTTCTTCATCTAAATATCTTTCAACAAACAGCTTTTCACTTTTTCGACAAATTTCAACATAAGCGTCGGGGAATATTATTCTATATTTCGAAAGCTGTTTGGTTCATTTCTTAAAGATTATTCGGAGCCCGACGGTGTACAGTGTGTGAACTTTAAAATTTCTGGTAGATTTTTTATTGAATTTTACTCAGGAGTCATCAAAAGTTATGTGAAACATCAATTCAATTTTCTAGAGCCTCACAGTTACAGATTTAGACATGTGTTTGTGATCACTGTCGAGCTTCACTTAAAATTGTCTGTTGAGTCCAAGGTTTTGGGCCGAGAATTTGAAGCTTTCATTCAGTATCTGAACATCGTCGTCACCGTTCACTGTTACTTTGACAGAATGGAAAACCCCCTCTGAATAGAGATGAAATAACTCATAACCCCAAGTTATCAGGCAACTGCTTTCATATTTAAAAAATTTTTTTTCGAGGGAAAACATATCATTCATAACCAAACGAATCTACTCTACATCATTTCTTCAAATAAGTCAATTTCATCACTTCATAGGTCGAGTTCCTTAAAGCAATTTACTTTGCCCAGATAGACTGTGGAAAAGTTGAACTTGTTGAAAGATGATGCAGGTTGTGCAAAGACGTCCATAGTGCATATGTAAGCCGTTGCTATTTGAACATCGATGACTTGCACGAGCAATGACACATACGCTGATACCCAGTGTTTCCAAGTCTTCGCTCATGTCTTACGGCACAATTCTCATGTTCACCGTAACCTTGCGACGTACGGGAAACTTGCACACTGATCTTGGAGATAATTTTGACTGCGTTTCACTCCTTGAACGATATATTTCACTCCTTGGACAATAAGAGACGATATCACATCGAACTCTTAAGATTTTCTAGACAAAACTTCATACGGCCATTTCAAAAAAGTTCGCAACCTGTATTAGACTTGTGAGAATCATTAATCTTTTGCCTCAAACCAGCTCAAACAAATTTGCTGTCAAGTAAGGATGAAAATGATGATGATTGTAGCCTCACATCATGTTCGTAGTTTGAATTTTAGGAGCATATTCTGAGGATTAAATATTAAATGAGGATGCAAGTTCCTTAGAAGTACATGAAATGATCCTTTTGAGATTGACTGTTTTTGCACAACTTTATTCAATTAATTTTCTGAATGATGTTTGTTTGTGTTAAATTTACAAATATAAGCTGCAGTTCCAACAGCCAAGTTTGAGATTCTTATTCAAGTATATCATACCATGTATGGAGTTTGAAGTCAAATGACGATCAAATTTAAAGAATTGTCAGTGAACATGGGTAAGTGAACAAATATTTTCTTCTCCCACTGCTCAATATGTGTGTGTGTGTCATAATGGAGAGTTCTTCCCTCAATCTTACAGCCTGAAAAGCTTTAATATTAAATATTAAATTTAGACATTGTCATAAGCCAAGAAAAATATTGAAGCACGGTAATATTTAGCCCCCAATAATAGCCGGTTTTATTTTCAATTCGTGTACTTTTGAATGGAGCTTGCATTTTCCTTCTCGGTTGAGCGCTCTAAATGCCACGCAATACATTTCCGGGCTCTGGATCAGCCACCCTGTTGTCTAGAATTAATATTTAATTCATGAGCGCAGCTAAGAGGGCCTAAAAAACTCTTCGCATCAGCATGGTCTCACGGCACTTGCCTATAGCGACTTGCAAAAGGCAGCGACGTTGTTGTGGCAACGAGGCTAGCGGACGTTCAATATTCATTGGATGTTAGACCAGTGTTTAGCAGCTATTGTGCTATTTTTTAATAGCGTTTTGCCCTCACAAAGGAATTTCAACTGATGTCGTTTGAGAGGGGAAAAGAGCACTGTGCATGGAAATTATTTTTGGAAATGAAATTGAATAAGACAGAATAGTTCACACCTGAAAGAAACTTGAAAAAAAACTGAATTTTGCTCTGCGGCACATTTTAGCCCCGTGACTGGCAGGAGGAAGCCATCATAAGACAATAATTAAACAAATAAAACTACATTTTTGCGGAGTGAGTTCGTCATCAACGCAACAATGATGCTCTGAAACAGTCACATTTCGGTCTCGAGCAGTGATGTGTCTTTAGTGTCAGGAAATGAAGGAAAATACATAAATTGATACATTGCAGATGAAATTGGACGACTTCTAGGAAATCTCACTTTTAGGATAAAAAGGAAAACCAACGTAGTTAAGAAAATCATGATAAAAAACAAACGTTTCGGATCATAAAAAATCCATTCTCAGTGTTCTGAAAAGCAATGAGTCAAAGTATTGAAAACTATTTCTGAGCTCTAATTTTCTGAATAAACCAACTGATAAGATATTGACATCAAAAAATACAATAGTGAAACAAAACCTATAAAACATCTTAACAAACAATAGAGAGTTTGACCGCATTTTGCTATAAAGGGAGGTTACTTAGGATTATTTCGATTCAAATTATCATCTCTAAAAACTACGGAGATGATGTGCCACAAACTGTGTCCATTTTGCTTGGTTTATGATGTGAGTTGGCTTTCAAATTAACTTTCATTTTGATGAGAAACGCATATACTGGGTCATTTATTTCGTTACGCACATGAAATAAATGATAACAGATTTTCATGGCTATAATGGAGTAACGATATTGAAATAATTTGCGAAAAAGCATGAAAAAACATGAAACTAAATGCAAGAAACTAAATGTCATCTAAAATATGACAGACAAACTTATGTAATTGCAATCAAGACGAACACCAAGACAGTGCAGAGCGTTTGACTGCTTCCTTAACTCTGCGTGGTGCAGTTCGTGAGGTAGAGCTGCAGATCAGACATTACATAACGGCAGCTTGGGCTCAAAAACATCCAACTCAAACTTCAGAAGCGCCAGCGACTAGCTTGACGCAGCCCCTTAAGCCCCTTATCTGAGTGGTGACTCTTATTTTTACATAATAGCTTTACGGAACAATATCATGGATCATGTTTCGTACGTTACAAATTTATAGAAAACAATTTTTCACATTATTTGTAGAGTGCACGCATTGGAGGGATCATGTCATGACCACGACCGTGGCTAGTATGTATTAACAGTTAAACGCTATTTGACTGATATACCTGGCATACTCTAACGATGACTAGCTCGACCTCGACAGAGATTAGCTTGATGAAACAATAAAATGCACGACTAGGACTTTGTCTAGTTTGTCCAAGTATCCAGTAGTCCGAAAGTCCGAGCTCACTCGCACAACTCGTGAAAGTAAATTATTTTCCAAGAATTAAAGTTGTTTATCAGACATTTCAAAGTACAGTATCGAACTTCGGTACATTTCAATGTAGAGTTTCAAATTGTTGAACTGTATTTTGAAGCTGCATTTCCACTCAATTGTAACCAAAATTTTAACTCGAGCCTCGTCATTTACAGTGCTTGCCGTGGCACAGTGGTTAAGGCATTGCCCTAGCATGTAGGAGTCGAGGGTTCGTATCCCGGCGCAGGCGCGGCGATTTTCCCCTTTGGGTATAAAGGAAAGCTCAAGCACAATAACCCACTCAACCCAGGTGTCGGAAATGGGTACCGGCTTTACGGGGGAAACCGTCATGGTGTCCTATATATGGTGTTAGTAATAAGGCATTTGAAAAACCAACGCTCAAGATCAAATGTATCAGGCTTGATTGAAAATAAAGAATCCTAAGATGCCGATGTTTGTTTTGTTTTTCTACAGACGACCAAATATCATATATTTAGTGTTCAAAGAATTATTGTTAGTTTGATATTACAGTTAAATGGCGTGTTAATGTGGAGTGGAAAACTGCAGAGTGTATATCAAGAACACTTTCCCCATGATTTGAGCTTTGGAAACAGAGAGATCAGCATCGCCTGACCACACCAAGTTCTCACCAGCGCCGCTGCACGAGTAGCATCGTTTACTCGCAAATGAACAGAGCGTTTATATCAACACCAGCATTCAGCATTGTGGGGCAAGGCTTTGCAAAGCCAGTTGATTAAATTTCAAATGAAGGGCTTGCAGAGCGGATCAACTGGGATTGCGGAGCAGGGGAAGAGAATGGAACACTAAGCCGAGTTATTTGAAATCCCCAAAAGTTAAACAACGAATAAAAATGCTATTTGAGCTGGCTCATTGGAAAAAATTGTAATGATTGGTGCTAAGTATGAGTATATGTGAGATAGAGAAGAAAAATTCTGAAACCCTCTCCGCTCGTGTGACAAAAGTGCTTCTCAGATCCAACGTAAGTGGTCCACACATGTTAAAAACAATCCAAATTTCAATAAAATATTTCTGATAAACCGGTTTAAGAAGGCTCATGTAGTTATGTTTCCAGACCGGCCACTGCTGTGTCCTGTTGTTATGCTGTCAGACCGGCTACTGCTGTGTCCTGTTGTTATGCTGTCAGACCGGCTACTGCTGTGTCCTGTTGTTATGCTGTCAGACCGGCTACTGCTGTGTCCTGTTGTTATGCTGTCAGACCGGCCACTGCTGTGTCCTGTTGTTATGCTGTCAGACCGGCTGCTGCTGTGTCCTGTTGTTATGCTGTCAGACCGGCCACTGCTGTATCCTGTTGTTATGCTGTCAGATCGAATAATACAGTTCCCTGTTGTTATGCTGTTAAAGTGAGAAAGAGAAAAAAGAAAGCTTGTATATTTATAACAATGTTCGAACATCCATTATGCTACATGGGAATTTCAATGCTTCAATATTAATGTTTGTAAGTGGCAGAGACATCCTGATTTCACAATTCCCTGTGTTTCAAACTTTATTGCGTCATACACTTCAACATAAACGAACATAAGGAATGTTTTCTATGGGCAAGATGGAATGAGCCTAAAGGGCTAACTGGTCAGAACAAATGTAATAGAACCTCACTTGCAGATTCTTTTTGGCTTAGGTGATTGCAGAAGTTCAGCAAGGGGAAAACGACAAGAAGGCAATTTAAAAAATAAGTTACAGTCATCGAAAATTGTGAAAAAAATTAGGATCGGCTACTATAGCTTCAAAATATCCAGTTATTTAGCGCGAAGTTCGATAACAACTTGGATATGAAGGTGAGCAAAAGAACATAGAGATGCAAATAGGTAAACAGTTTTTTTAACTTATTCCCTGCATTGAACAAATAAGACAGGTATTTCTACCAATAACGTGAAGAAGGGAAAAAAAGAAAGTTTGTTTGCAGACAAGTCACGAACAAGCCTGTTTAAAATTCTTTAATTTTAGAAAAATGGCTTATATATTAATATAAGATTCATATCTTAAAGCGAACGACTGTCTATAACTTAAATCATGAAACGACCAAGGCTGGAATTGAAGTTCTTCTTCTTTTACAAGCAAAATCGTACTGCGCTTCATAAAAGAGAAATCCTACATCGATGGCAAAAAATACTTCAAAATGAGTGCAAAAGTTAAAGACATCACGAATTACCATGATTGAAAGCCAATAATCAAAATGGAGTTATCATGTATTAGAAAACTTGAAGGGTTCACGTCCTTCAGTCGTTGCAAAATATTTTCTAGCTCCGACTCTCGATCGAGCTTCAATATTTTCAGAAATAGTATATGCTGTTCCAAAAAAAAGTGATCATAATGAACTCTCGTGTATAGCCGAAAGTCAACAACTCGGTCAATTGACACACACTTTTTTGGTATACTCAGACTACCACACACAGATGCTGTGCAAAAATTCAGTCCTAATGTCCATGCAAATGTTTTCATGTTAATTCCGGTTATGTCACTACAGAAGCGGCCGTAATATAAAGAACAGAAACATCAACAGCGCTTAGTAACTCATTACTCAAACATTTTAAATGGATTATTAGGATGTTTTCAGAAAATGTACATGAATTCAATATGTATAAACTATAGACATAGATACTGGGCTTACATAATTTTGATACAATATTTCCCATTGGAAAATCAATTAGAAAATTTTTCCGTAGTCAAAAGTAAGGGAACAATTTAAAAATTACTTTATTTAGCCTGCAAAATTTTTAAAACTTAAAAAACATTTCTTAGGATTTATAGGCGATACTCATGAATATTGGAACAATGATCAAGCCTAATGGCGACATTAGCACGTTAAATTCTGTCTTTCGGAAAATAAGGAATAAATTTGGCAAATTTTTAGTACAAACGTCAATTAAAAAAATCACAAGTATTTTATGAAGGTCGAAATGTGTCTTTTACCGTATGATAAGCAGGTATATAGCGTCTTAATCACAATGTACGGAATAAAAAAAACTGAAGACCTGTAAAAACACCAGCAGGGGATTACTCTAAGATTGTTATAATGACTATAACAGTCGATTCTGCGACAGCGTTATCGATTTTTGGTAAGTTCAGTGGAAAACAGGAAATATTACCTCGAAGAAGATAGTTTATCGCACATTACAAAATGAAAGATTGCTAGCTGGCAAAGCTCTTATTGAAAAAACAAAACGTCTTTTGCAATTTTGCAACAGAGCATGTTCTTGAGACTGATGTACTATGGGATAAGAGCTCACCGCAGTGACGAATTGAAGTTCAACGTGTTCGGTTCCGACGTTAAAATTCAAGTATGAAACAGAACACGGGAAATATTACCTCCACAATGCGTTAAAAAACAGCCAAGTGTGGAGAAGGGAATGCGATGGCTTGGGGAACGATTTCCTCACCAGAAGTGAGCACCATTACACGTTCACATAGAAGAATTAATGCTGAAGTTTATTAACAACTTTGTTAGCAACATGCTAACATGTTATGCAGAACTTACGCCGTAGTCTTAGTCAACCTGACATTTTCATGCAAGATTATGCCCTTTGCGCGAGAGTTAAGAAAATGATGACCTTTCTTGATAAAAAAGGGGCTACTTTAATGGACTGGCCAGCTCAGAGTCCTGACTTGAACTTTATCCAAAATATATATTTAAGATCATTGGCGAGAGGGCTCAGAAAAGAAATCCCCGAAAGTCGAGGTCATTTGAGGGATTTACTTGAAGAATGGGAGAGGGTAACCATCGGGCTTTGCGAGAAACTAATGACGTCATGAGGTCGATGATGAAGTAAAGGGATAAAAATGAAAAGATGTTCATCAAGTAATGACATAGTTTTCGAAATTTTGTAACAAATTGATATTTTCATATGGTTCCTTAACTTTTGGCAATTTGGGTAATGAGGTAATACACTGAATTGTTTCAAAATGCAAACACTGTATCGAAATGTTTGTGAAAACAGCGTTTCTATATTTGTATTTTCTAGTTTGTAAAATAGGAATTCATCTGAAATTCTAGAAAGTTTTTTCATAATTTGGTTAATAGAGTTTGAATAACAAACTATTAAATGCTTTTGTTATTTCCGTTCCGTGTATTATGGCCGCTACTGCATGTAAATTATTCAAAAGTGAATTAGGATATTTCCAGGCGTAACAGTTGCTGTAGTAATGCCTTGCTAGACTTTCGAATAAAACGGAGAAAAAAAGTAAATACTGACTGACAAAAAATTAGAAAATGTGAAACGGCGCTCTGAATAAGTGAACTTGAGCACAAAACAGAAAAAAATTGGGGTGTAAAACGTGTAAATTAACCCCGTTTGAAGCACAATGCAACACTTGAACAACCGGCAACAATAAGGGTATTTTTCGAACGATAGTAATATTTTAATGAAAAAACTGAATTTATTCATAGTTGTGTAAATTTATTAAAGAGATGATGTGAAAAACAAAGATTGAAAAAACAATGACAAAAAGTGATGATACCTTATTCACGTAGAGATAACGTTAGATTTATTATTCAGTGCTCTGTATGAAAAGCTTAAGTGGTTTAAAACCTTGCCTTGACCTTAGGATTTTAGATTCTTATACTCTGTATTTTACAGAACTGATGATGGAGCTGGTCTCCCAAACGTTTTCGATTTTTTGTTCCTTTTTTTAATAAAATGACTAATTTTACAAGCATTTTCTTTGCTTATAAATTTTTAGTGAATTTGTGATTTAAGCATAAAGATCATCTGCTTAGATTATTAATTTGTATTCACCTTCCTTGCCACAGCAATGGTGTTCCAAAGAAAGAGAAGAGGAGGGCACAATTTAGTCAAGAATTAGGGGAGCGGTGAATTTATATACAATCCTAATATTTTTCACTTGTGGACAATCTTTATCGAATCGTGAAAAATGGATAATTTGTTTGCTCGGACATATTTCAAGGTGCTATTAATCATTCAGTCTCTGTCTTCGAAGAGCAAGTTAATTTCTTTTTTGTCTTGATGCACAAGGCAATGAAAAATAAACAGCATTTGTATAAGTGAGTCACAGCCTTTTTGAAATATTATAAGGAGTAGCATCAAAATAAAATATTTTCATTGAAGATTCTTGACGCAGTTACGCAAAAAGGATATTTCAGAGAAAAATAGTAGCTCTGTACTGTGTAAATTTCGCGGTAATATGTAAAACTCTTATGATTTCATCTCACTTTTTATTCCAGAGCTATGAATTTTTACAGCATGCAATTTACTTCGTGTTCTTGAATACCTTTTAGTTCATTTACCAATTTTAACAGCGCTAAAACAAATGCAACACTTTTCTAGGATAACTCGTATGCTGGAAAGCTCAGAGCGCTCGCTCTGTTCTGAATGCTGTGGCCAACATGACGAGGAAATCAATAAATGACCTGCATGTCAGGTGTGAAAATCTGTGGTTGTTCGACATTCATCTCTTAGGTAGCAAGCGTCAGACTGAGCGTTTGAGGGAGTGACTATAATTGAAACACCAGGGCAGTAAGTGCTGTCCCTGTTCTAGCAAGCCATTTTTATTCCGCTGATAGTGATGTTTAAAATGGTTCCCTAATAATTATCCAGGAAGATGCGATTATTGAAAACTTGGGAACCCATTTACTGAAAATGAGACTACTGATACAGGAGCACGTGTTTCCAAAATCTTGGATTTATCTATTTTAATAGGGACGCGTTCCGTCTGCATTGCAAAAGGAAGCTAAAATTAAAAAAAGCATGCCTCAGAATGAAGTCTACGGGATTTGCGTGAGTTTTTCATTCCTCACTCACACTAGTTGTTTTGAAAACTCATCTCATTTCTCTTTTAGTTTTTGGCCTTTATTGGTTTGGATCTATCTTTATGACGGGTAGAAGAGCTAAGAATAAATAGCTGATGTAAATGTAGAGACCATTGCTAGTTTTGAGAATTTCAACCCACCCACACATAGAGTTAAAATAAGACCTCATTTTATACACTGTCTCACATAGTAGGGTAAAGCACACAAGGTGTGGCTTGGTTGGCATTGTGTAGCTTGGCGTGGTGAAGTATATCAAATCGAGAAACGGTGGGCATGGTCTAACACGATGAATCTTTTGTGGCATGGCATTCCATGGTAAAGTACGGCAGCTAGGGTGGGACTTGGCATAGAGTGGCATAGCAATGCATAAAATTGTAAGACACAGTGTGAAATATCTTGACTACTAATGTGTATAAAATTGGGTTTATATAATTTTTCGTAATTTTTCATGATATGTGGAATAAAACAATCTTAGACAGCGTGAAATCGTACGTTGTGAGGATTTCCCTCACAACCTCTCCAGGGTTACCCGAGAGGCGCTTCAGCTCCAGTACTGTAGCTGCTCCAGCAGCGCGGCCCGGCAGTAAGGTCGGAGATAGGGGGCTGGGACAAGTAGAGATATTTTTGAACTGATTCCTTTCACGTGATTTACGCACTAACTTACTGAATAACTTTAAAGTTACTGCCACGGAGGCCAGTGTTAATGTCTTCGCGATGTGTCTTGTCAATCAATTATTGAGCGTAGTGACTGCTACTACACCGTCGTGTTAAGCACACGACGGTGTAGTAGCAGTTGAATAAACCACTTGAATAAACCACAGTTGAATATACCACGCAAACCACTTAACGTGGTTTGCGTCGTCACCAGGAGCGATCTTGGGCCCCTGCGCTACGGGTCACCGCCGCTTCGTCTGTTTATCAAACTTGACATCTTTTCTCTTATTCATTATCTTTGTGTGTTTGTGTGAGTGTTTGATTATTTCTGTTGCCGGATTTCTTTTAAATTCTTGCTTACATTTACTTAAAGGTTGCCTTGGCGACCAACTTAACTCTAACTCTAACTCTAACTCTAACTCTAACTCTAACTCTAACTCTAACTCTAACTCTAA
>JACJUY010003867.1:16304-77138 GCA_014220935.1 Platorchestia sp. MABIK | reverse complement strand
ACGTTCCCTTAACTCCATACTTAATGGTGCCTTCTTCCTTCCTCTCTTTGGATCTCATTGGTTGAGGATAGGGAGGCTTAAACTAACTAATAATCTAATCTAATAAAAGTGTTGACATTTTTTCTAAACCATAATTTTACTGAATACACCAAAAATAAAAGATTGACATTGAAAAGACAACAATGAAATAAAAACTATAGAAAAGTTCCACAAACAATGGAATGTTTGACCGCCGTATCACTTTCATTTATTGACGGACGGTGTTTTAAAATGTTCATCGATTCTAAAATGCGGAGATCGGATGAATTTGGGGCTGAATCGAAAATTTTGCAATGTGGGTTTTTAAAGAAATAATCGTTAGTCAAACAGTATTTTCTTGTAGACAAGTTGAATAGCTTAGTCTGATTAATGCTCGTACGAAAGGAGACTCCCTTGTGATGTGACTCCCTTCAGAAATAATCGGAGCCCAGTGCTACCAACGTATGACCGCTCGTAGCGGTCGCACGGATATTGAAGTACGACCGCGGTGCGCAACATCACGTCTGGAGTATCCTTTCGTTTAAAGTATCACCCGATTTTCCTATCATTTTTGAAGTGCACACACGGATTTATTTGAGGAAAAATTCTTAATTATTGACAATACTTCAATTTTCATTTTATCACTACGGGTTGCTATAAAAGGTAGCTGAAAATGTAAGCTTAACCTTGGCACGGTGATAACTCTTTGCTTCGTAATAAACTTTCTCCCCAAAAATTTTCGTAACTCCTTAGTAGTAAAAATATTCTTCGTTGTAAATAATTCATTTCTCAATGGAACAATTTTTAGGGAAAAGACATGTCAAAAGCTCTGTGAATTAATTTTATTATCCCTGAAATTTATTATTTATAGAAAGTATTGCTAAAAAAGTTCGTACCCAATCCCACAAAAGTTGCCTTTCGAAACTCTGAAGTTGTGAATTTATTTTCAGCTCTTGTAACTTTCTCATCTAAAAACGACCATTCATTATTCATTTCTAGTTCTCCTGTGAATTTAACATTCCTATGACATTGGTTGAAATATTGGAAGAACTACTCAAAATCTCGCCGGACTATTTTCTTTGGGGCATCTCAAATCTGTTGTGTACCAAAATCGTCCACACACTCTTGATCATTTGAAAGCTACCGTTACAACTGAGAGTCAAAGGATCAACACTGAAACCCTCAAAAGAGTAAAAGAAAGCTTTAAAAAGTGAATTGATGGATGTCTCAATGCAGAAGGTTGATAATTTGAGCATCTGGTATGATTGTGATCAATAAAATTGGTATACATAAGTATTTTAATTAAAACTGGATGGTGCTCGATTTCTGGGATACACTGCATTATTCTGCAAGCAGAACGTAGGCGGTGACTACCGAGCAGGTATGGTCGCAAGCAAATAAGCTAAGAGGTAATCCAGCAAACAAGATCAGCAGAGTTTTATAAGGAAATAAAAACATTACATTTTGAGTGTTTAGGTCTGCATATATCATTTTCTGAATTACTTTGAAACCTCAAGTCAAATGGTATACCCTCCAAGTAGAAATCGTATGCATACTATAGCTGGTTGAAACTTTGAATTTTGCTCCATGTTATTTGAAGGCGCCGCACACCTTGTGGCATCACCGGCCTTAGTTATTCTTCACCATCCGTTTACTGAACTTAAAATCAACAAGGGTAACAATCAGTCTTCATTTCACAATCTTTTCTATTGCTTGCCGACATTACAGTGGAAACGTTACAGTGACGGACACAACAACAAAAGGCTACAAGTCGAAAATGATATGAGGATTGTTTTGCAAGTAAATGAAAATATATGAGTAATCCAAAGCTAATAATTTCTAAGTTTCTACACTCAAAGAAATTCAACAGGCGTATTCAAAAAATACGCGAAATTTTTCAACTTTTAATTTATTTCTATTTACAATAGATTTATTTTTCAACATAACCTCCGTCACGGTCGATGCACTTCTCCATTTCCATCCATTTAAATCATTTTTGAAAAATTCTGATGACTGATTTCTAAACCATGTTTTTGCTGTATCTTTTGCTTCACCAGTGCTATTGAAACGGACTTCTTTCAGATGTAATTTGAGTTTTGGGAATATGAAAAAATTAGCTGGGGCTAGATCTGGGCTATAGGGTGGATGTGGCAGAAATTCCTATCAAATTTCTCTTCTGATTTTTTTTTGTCACCCGTGCAGAATGCGCTGGGGCATTGTGATGATGGAAGAGGATTCCACGGTGAAGCTTTCCTGGGCGCCTTTTAGCTAATTCTGCTCTCAGTTTTCTTAAAACTTCTACATAACAGAATCCTGTGACAGTTTTTCGACCCTCTTAAAAATCGATAATTACAACCCCTTCCGAGTCCCGGAAAACAGTAGCCATCAATTTGTTGACGGACCTCTCATACTTGAATTTGATTGGACCAGCTGACCCACGCGGAACCCACTGTTTGAACTGCTGTTTTGTTCCAGGATCGTACTGGTAAACCCATGTTTCATCCCCAGTCATGATTCAACTGAAGAAGGCGTCTTCATTTACTTCAATTTCGGTCAAAATCGCTATTGAAAGTTCATTCTGAGGTTAAGCTGATCTGGGCGCTGGGCGCTTTCGAGCTGAAAGCTTTCTCAGGCCTAAATCCTCATGCAGAATTGAATGAGCTGAACCAACTGATATGTTCACAGCCTGAGCTATCTCACAAACTGACAGTCTTCCATCTTCTTCGACTAGGCTCATAACAGAATCAGTATTCTCTACATTTTTGAGGTTGCTGGTCTTCCACGATCTTCATCATCTTCAACAGCTTCTCTACCATATCTAAATCTTTCCATTCATTTGTAAACGCAAGTTTTCTTCGGAGCATGGTCCACATAAATTGTCTTCAAAGCGTGAATGATCTCCGTTCCTTTCCTACCAAGTTTCAATTGAAACTTGATGTTGGTTCTTATCTCAAAATCCTTTCGAACCATGGGTGATAATCCATCTGTTTTCAACTAGCACCTACCGGCTTCCTTCCTAACCGTAGAATGGCTGCAAGCGACCAGTGTATAGTCTAGTTTAAACTGTTTCTAACTCACATGCTCTAACAGGTTTCAACTTGTTAGTTTTAGTGTCTCTTAAGAATTCCGCGTATTTTTTGAAGGCCCCTCGTAATTTATTTTAGCTTATCCAAAGTCAAAATTCAAGTTAAATAAAATGACAGTAATGAACTAAATTAGTCTCAAAAATGGAGACGCCAACAACCCTGGCAAGATTAACGATCAAATAATCCGTGCTTATCACGGGTACAAGTGCGCTGTTTCTTAAGCTATTGTCAAAATTAAGGACCCCAGCAACATTATCGCTGAAAAGAATGCATTAAATTTTACCTTGTTATTATTGACAGACGCTGTATAGAAATTGGTTTAAGGCTCCGTTTCTTTTGCTAAGATACTTCTACTGAGGGAAGAGATTGGGTCATTTAGTTTGATCTAAGGAAAACGTGGAATTCTATGCACCGTGTTCTTACACAGGATTCCCTGCGCTTAGAAACAGCTCGTTAAAGAGGAAAAAATGGTGAACATGGGATGAAAACAGAAAGAAGCAAAGTAAACAAGAAAAATATGTCTCAAAAGCCTCCGTACAGCTGAAGTAACATAGCAGCATCTCCCGTGGAGGCGCTAGTCTTCTTAGTGTCGGACAGGCAACAAACCAACTCGACTTTTTGCTTGTCCTACGCCTCCCGAGGGGTATTATGTACAGAACAGCACTGACAGCAACACCCAACAAAGTAACCAATCTCCTAACCAACCAATCAAAGAAGCAAGGCTGCAGCCCACTTAGATTATCAGTTTTACAAGTACCCTATGCCACCCAAAGAGGAGATTAGTGTTTGCGCTATAGACTTTCGCCAACAGGACACGAACAGTTTGCAAAAAAAGAAATAAAATGAAAAACGCTATTTGTGTTATCAATACCCAGAAGATCTCATTTTGAGAACCCATTCAAAAGAACCCAATTCTCTTCTTTCGACCTGTCTTAATTATTACAGTGTATTGTAAGATGTGATGTTACAATACATGTGAAAAAGTCAAAATATTTATAAGAACAAATTCATTTATTATTTTTTGGTGAAGTGCAACGAAAACGTATAAGGGGCGTGTATCTTTCTAAGTAGCTGAATGTCAGTGTAGAATGTCAGTGTTGAATGTCGCCACCTTGTCGAGCTACCATACGCATTGAACATCTCAGCCAACTCGAAGTGATTATCTTGTTCCGCGGCGAACTCCGAGCTGTGAAGTTCCCGCCCGATACAATATGCTCCTTTCATTTTGTTTGTTTGCCGTGACAGCATCTGATTTATTGGTGCCTCCTTCTTCCGTATTTATTATTTGTAATGGATTGCAAAATAATTATCGATTAACATAGGAAAAGAGAAGCAGTTTCATCTTAAATGATAGTATTCTTTAAACCGAAGTCAGTCTGATAAATTCTTGATTTATTAATGCGCAGTGTCCGTTTTTGCCGAAACCTTTTTGGGAAACACATTTTGAAAACTGTGTTAGAGAATTTTTAATGCACATTTAATAGCTTTCAGAGATTTGGCGTAGTATAGCTAATTGAGAAATAAAGAATGTTTTCTTGCGAAAAACAATGCATCGAAATCACTCTGTTCTTCAGGTTTATGTTCGTGGAACAATGAACGCTAAATCAGGTTTTAGTAGTCAATTTCTCCGCCCTTCGATGAACGGTATTCCAACTGCATCACTGGGCCCCTGATGGTGTGAACAGATGTCTTCTGCTCCCGAAACCTAATAATTTATTAGCGTTGAACATTTACCAATGATCTTAAGCAAAGTGCATTGGCCGTAACGGGTTGCGTGAGTGTGTCAAGTAACCGCAATGGAATGGAAAGAATAAAAAAAGTGTCGAGCTATTTTTTTTTTAAATTTTTGAAAGTAGCATGGGATCCTACAAATAGGCCTCGAACTTCGCTACTTTCACCCAAAATTCACACTCGAGTTTAGGCGGCCGAAGTACGGAACACACTTCTCAATACACCTCCACTCACAACCCTGCTAATCTCGGTAACATTAACTACTCCTTACTGTGTGTACACCTGAGATAACACCGCCGAACCACATTCCGCTCCGGTTGTGTTGAGCATCGCTAAACTTATGAATTTAGCTCTTTCCCGCAGGGCCGAATCTTTCTAAGCAATATCAGATGATTCTGGTTAAGCTTTTCGCACTTTCCGAGTGTTCGAGAAACTAGATTTTGACTATATTTTGTGGCCCCACTTAAATTGCGGCTGATTATTCTGGATGTACTGTGGCAAGAGTAGCAGGTGTTGCGAAAGACATCTATTCAGTTTTTACAATTGGTAAAAGTATCAGCTATTCGTGGATCATGGACTGTCACAGTTGACTTTTCATGTTTCTTGGCTTTTGACTCTTCAGCCTGGAATTGTTTAAAAAATCCTGACCATAATACCCGGCTCCGTACGTCTACTTAGTTGAATCAAATGCAGCATCATTTTCAAATTAGATTATGTACTTTTTGGTGATGTTGCTTAGTGAACCGAAGATTTGAAGTTCTATTCATTTGTTCCTTTAGCTTTTAAATCATGATCATCAGAAAACGTGGTTAGTAATTCGTTCGAGGCATCGAGTTATCAGTCTATCAATTAATTTATTCCTTTGATATTTAGCACACTAAGAGCTGAAGTAAATTCTGCGGTTTCCAATTTTACATTTATTATTTAACTATCTGCGCTCAATTCACAAGTTAAAGATATTGCAAGACTTGAGCCGAATTTACGCTACGTAGTTGCATGGTAAACACCTCCTTAAATCAACCTGAGCTAGTAGAAATGCCGCTTTTTAACTTATGAGTGTACAGAATTTGGCGAGCTATTACATCATTAAAGTATGAGCACTTTATTAACGACGTTGCTGCACCACCCTAAAGCTGAGCCGATCCCACCCTTTTTTCTGAGTAAAATAATTTTATTTTATGTACAGAAAATTATTATTTTTTTACTTTCTTTTCAGCTCATTTTATGAAAAGAGTTATTAATGATTTTTTCGGATAGTAAGTGATGTGAGTGTTCACTCGAGAAGAATCAGACTGGCTATTTCCATTAGTTTGAAGTTTTGCATTTTGAAGGTGTCCAGTTCTTCTAATATTTTCCCAATGTGCGATTTTGATAGTATTTTTCTAGCACATCTGGTTTGATTTTATATTCCCCAAAATAGCAACCATTTCATAGGGATGTCAGTTCACAATAAAATTTTCCAAGTTGACACAATTCAACGTTTCTTTTCTAAGATTGTTTAGTAGTTTGATGCATGAAAACTTTTTCATTTTTCATTTAAGGATTTTTCAATGACTCTTTCTCATCAAGGAGGCTACAGCGCCCGAGAGACATGCATGTCCCCTGATTTCCTTATGCGTTTACTTCTTACTTCAAGAAAGAATGTTTTCCATCACCGCAATTTTTCTTGATGCCGTTTAGCTTATTACGTGTGTCGTATGCGTTATAAACGTCCAAGCGTCGCCATGGTTGACAGGGTTACCTTTCTATTGGGCCAAAATTTTTATGTCTTTTTTCTAATAAAATTTGATCATAGAGACCATTAGAAACCACTAGAGACTGCATGGCTTCCGGAGGCTGAGTAGTTTTTAGACTCAAATTTCATCTGAAAATAGGAAAAAATTTCTCGAATTTTGGCAAGGAATTGGAAAACCACCTGCAATTTTGTGCCGAAAATTCCCTGCGTTTGGAGTTGGGCGTATAGGCCGTCGTGTTATATTCTGTTGGTCAAAAAGTCCGATCGCGCTATGTGGATGGTTAACTTCCACCGAACGTCAAAATTAATTGTGAACACAACATTTCACGAGTCATACTAATTTCACTTTAGCTTCTGCGTTACAGTTCTGATCTTCATGTGGCTGCGCTTATACCGGATGTGCAGGAAAAATTGAAAATCACCAGACTTGGTGCGCCCATGAAATGCACAGGATTCCTTAGGCTCATTTCAGTTGAAAGTTGATGGCGTTCAATGGTAACCATATGGCTTGGGAAAGACGTCGCCTCCATGAGGTATTCAGAGTTGCACACTTCGCAATCAAGAATATCTTTCATAGGTACGATGGTTCGTTTTGTGAGTTGAAGGCTCATTTCTCTTTTCTACATCGTATTTTGTGCACGATGTATGGAGCATCAAAGGTAGTGCTTTTCACAGTCCTTTTTTCGCTGGAGCTGCGCGCGCTGCCCCGCAGTCGGCTGTGCGTTGGGGCCTGTGAACTTCGCACCCTGTGTGCTGGTGTTGTTCTCACTCTGTGGAGGCTGCCTGCTTCTCGTGATCCTTAGCTGCCATCAATGTAAAACTTACTTTCACGCTCTCGGTCCGAATTTATCCATTTAATTCGGACGAAATACTTGCCTTTATAACTCTGGAATAGGGGAAGGTTCAGTTTTATCCTTCATCATTTTAAATTCATGAATAGACTCCCTCGTTCATACACTTTGCTGGAAATTTATCAAAGCTAGCTTTCAGATGGATATTCACGTACACCTATGAATTTACTTGAAAAATTTCGAATGACTTTTGTTTCAAACAATCCGAGAAAATCGATTGAAAACACTCGGCTTAGACTGATTTACATTATGAATGAAATCATTCTGTGATCTCTGTTATTTTACGCAGGATATTTGTTGAACTGCGTTTCCAAACAATTTTGTTGTCTTAGGTTTTTCTAGGTCGTTGAAGTCTGTGCTGTATTCAGCAAATGGACTAAATTTTTTATTGTACTCAGCATGTCCACGTGCAGAGATAACGGCGGGTTGGTGCATCTGGGTTTCTTTGGTACGTCAATTACTGAGGTTCTTCCTTAATCAGCCTTGTGCTTGTCCGCTCCTTGTCCTGATGCTGGCTGGCAGTGTGACATCACCTGCAGCAACGGCTGCGAAAGTGAAGACAAATTTTGGGTACGCAGCACACTAGCTGGGTCTGCGTTGGGGAAAGCCTTCAAATAGTCCCGCACAGATAATAAAACAGGATAGTGGTTCATGGGCTTATTGGTCATCATCGATGAGGCGGAGAAACGCCCCTAGTGATGATAAATATTGTATTACCGCCATAACTTCACGTATGCGCACCCACAACTCGGGGTCAGTAACCCTCGTGCGTTCACGTGCGAGTGCGACAGTGCCACATCTCGCGCTCGGTACCAGCTAGTCTGGGCTGGCTGGGGCGGCGTTGCCACGTCCCGGGGCAGAGTGCCAACCGCCGCTCCGCTTTACTTTCAACACTAGATTTATTGAACTTGCTTCCTATGATCTTCATATCAAATCTATTTACCTTTTCACAAGTGAACGTTTTTTTATCTTCGAAACAATCAGAATATGAATATCGCGTGCATTACGTGCTGTTCAATGTTCATGGGCGTATTGAAAAGTTTATGATGGTGCCCTCTTGTCTTAAACATTTCATTTCACGTTCAGTTTCACTGACTCTTCAAAAATATCTTCTGTGAACTATTGCTAAATAATTAGATTAGTAAACGATTGTTTATGCATTTGGTTTGTTTATTTTCTCGGACTAGTAGAATAATTTTTCCAGGTCGTTGATAACTATGGTATAAACCCTCTTTTGAGGGCTATCAGTTGAACATGCAGAAATAAGTCAGAAAGTGCACGGAGTGCAAGGCACAAATTTTTGCCCTCTTGTTACGCACACACGCTTAATGAGTCTCTCTTTATTATCAGTGTTGCTGTTGGCGATGCAAGAACTTGTCCTGGAAAACCTGAAATCCGTTGAGTAAGCGCTTTCCGGAAGTTGAATCGCCCAAGCATGGAGAAAGTGCTGTCAGGTGGGCTTTAAACAATTGCTGGGAAGTTAATTTCCCACTTAAATGCTGAAGTACAAGGTTTGGTTTCGTGTTGATTTTATTTCCAGGGATGTGAGCACAAATATCTTGACTGACAAATTCTTTTGTTTTGAGAGATGTAATCACTTTTTCTCCACAGAAAACTAATCACTATACTGAAAATGTCAGCACTGAGAAGTCGATGATAGCTGACTGTGTCGTTGGGGAAGTGATGCTCCAGTTTGACAAGCGTCTACAGCATCGTCGTCGTGAATCGCGTGTCGTTTTAAATGCCATTCTTTTAGAGCATTGCGCAACACTGACTCTCAGAAGCTAAGGTTTGAACTTGCGGGTAGAGTACCGTTCAGGACATAGTGCTCCTGTTTCAGTACGTGTTGCTAGTCAATAAATGTTTAGCATATTCTTAATGTCGCATGTTGTTCGAGCCATCAAGAGGGACTATACCAGGTGTTGGTACTCCACAAAATGGAGCCGGGCGTTATCAGCGGTGTTTCCTTATCTGTCATCTCGACTGCGCGCTCAGCACATTTATGTAGGGCGCCGAGTGTGCTTGGGGAACGTGTGTGGGTGCATTGGGGAAACGTAGCACTTCAGGTTGTCATGAATGTGCGTCAAATTTGCTTTCTCGATGTAAATCAACTTCTAGTCCCTAAGACTAATACAATAAACCATACCATTCCTAACTTCTCAATACAAATACACCCAGTATACGTCAAATAAATCAGATAAACTTGCCCAATAAATTCTTAATATACAAGGTAATTCTTTCTGTAAAAATATAGGTATGTTATTGCAGGCGCACATTTTCTCCGTTCTCTCGCTCCCGAGGCATGATTGCGCAGTATAGTTTGACCATCTTCTGATAATCTGTTGCAGGCAAATCGTTCATCTAGTATGAGTAATCGAACCAACCTGTTCAAATCAGTCACTATATGTATCGTTGTTTTTTTGGCTCCTCATGAATATTCTGTGACTCTTAGTTCATACTCGCAGGTCTGTCTTGTCTCACTACCATCAGTGTTTTCAAGTCGGCAGTCTCGTATGGGCAACAGTTTAATATGTTCAGGATTGTCATTTCATCATAAGTTTCGTAGACCTAAATTTTCTATAATATAATTCCAAAATTTTTCGTGATTTGCCTGAATCCGAAGTGTTCCATACCGTGGAGTCCCATAATGCGTGATTTTACACCATGCCGAGTGTTCTATAATCCGTGCTTAGTGGTGTCCCATAATCAGAAGTAACCCACAATCCAAGGTATATCGTAACCTGTGGTACTTATGACCTATCATTTGCTTAAAATGTGACGTTCCTATCGTCTTTGCGCCGGCGTGCGCACCGTCAGCTTCATGCGAAGGTGGACAGGGTCTTCCCCAGATGTTCACACTACTCGCAAACACAAGCGCTCTTGGGATGAGCTGCTTGCGTCATCTGTGACGTTATCATCATTTTTTCTTCAGTTCAAAAATACATTGCAAATTACATTCTTTAATCTAATTAATGTGTTGTGAGGAGTCAATTAAACCCGCCCGTTTTCGCAATGTCATTCGTGGCAATAATGCATTTTTGTTTGAGTGCCAGGCTTGATTTAAAAGCCGGTTCTTTTAGAATCGATATTTTAAACGTTTGGAACTTTTTTGTTGCTGTTGGGTGATTGTAGCATTTTCGTCGATGCGGGGGTCAACTTTTTCATATCTCAATATTCAAATTGCGATGATATCAAATAGACTATATAGTTTGACAGTAAGATCTACGAAAATTATCATAACTAGTTGAATATTTATTCATACAGTGTATTTCCAGTTTGAAAGTTTCACCTAAACGTAGTTTCCGTACCGTGCGTACGTTTTTAGTATTTCTTTTTTCATCTGAAGCCTGAGCTTATTTTCCTGTATCAGCGTTCCACCTTTTGCTGACTCGTGACCTGAATGGACAGTCTAGAAGCGGTGTGGGATGTATCCTTGCTGCTGAAGCACCACTCTGTTTCTCTGTGTTTTTTGTCTCCATTTGCCACAAATGTATCTTTGTTTTCTTTTTAGGGGCTTGAGACGGCGAAATGGAGTTAACTAAATGATGGTCGTAAATTCCGTAGACAGGCTGACTATTCGAGGGACATTTTAAGCAGGCATTTTGTTCTATTTTAATGGTATGAAATAGTACCATATATTTTCTCGGTCTTCTTAAGCCACACGCGAATAATAATAGCGTAACTTGATGCAAATGTTCTGGTGAATGCGACCTATTGTGATGCAAAAATTACGCCTAATTCGGTGTCATGGAAGTTACCTATGGAGTTAGTGATATTCTATTAAAACGATCTGCCTCTCACGCAATTGTGTACAATAAGTAGCGCGGAATTTTTCACCTGGTATTTTCAGTTCATTTATGACTTTCTAGACCTTGATCAGGGTCGCTATCTGTCACACATGGAGCCTGCCAAGTATTCCGTGGCTTTCTTACTTTCTTTTAAATAATTGAAAAAGATTGAGAAAGTAACCTCAGTTACAGTATTCTTTTCCATTTTTTCATTTTTCAATCTTCAATTTTTTCAATCTTCTTCAAAAGATTTCAAATGCGAAGTTTTTCAGGATGTTGACGCCTCACAGGAGCAGTGCACTGGTTCAAAAGAGTTACCATTCAATGTCCGTGAGTAAAATCATTTGCTCTCATAAAACTTTGTAGATTATTTGCTAAGTATTTCTGGCATTACTAAGTATTAAAAGTGCTCAAGAAATGATTATTTGTTTGAGAATACCAGTAACCTCTCTGATGTTAAACATTTCTCAAATACGCTGCCTGAAGCTGTGCTTTTTTAGGTCCTACTCTGAATTTATCAAATTTTTTCAATTTTTTTAGGTCATGCGCCATCTTTGCTACTGTTCGTTCGTTTGGTGCCATATATTGGTTTCTACTTACATGTGAAGGTTGGTCTTCCGATTAACATTCATGGACGCTTTCCAACGCTTGTCTGCCTGTAGGCAACATACGAGTACATGCTGCAACTGTGTACGAAGCGCTTCCTCATGATACAGCACGATCACCACACTCGATCTTTCTCCTACATCGTCTTGAATCTTGTCACCTATGAGCCGCCCGGCATTAGCCGTCCTCAGCCTCGAGGTGCGGAGCCTGTGCGCTCCCGCTCCAGGTGATCATCACTCGACGTGTCATTGACTCGCTGGCGCAGACCAGCTCGCGGCGGCGAGGCTCCCTGTAACGGCGCGTGTTCCACTTTCGCGAAGTCGGAAATACCGATTTGGTTGTCGACCTCAAACTTTCGGGCTCGAGGCACTCCGAGTAAAGGCGAGTGTCAGTGGCTTGAGTCCAATATAGCTGCTGTGACGTTTTGATGAGTGGAGTGATTTTTTTGAATTGCTTAATATGTATCGAAGTAAATTACACCATTCAGCTTATTCCAGCAGTGATGCCTTGAATTGTCCGTGAAAAATCTGGGGCTTACAGCAAAATACTGTAAATCATTATACTACATCGTTCGTATTTCAACGTTGACCCGAAAATTTTACGTAGTTTGTAGCAACCAAGAGCCATCGCTGATGGCTTCTTATCTTGTGTAAGTATATGCATTTGTTTAACCATAATGAACTGTAAATTATAGTAACACAGAGTATCATATCAGTAAATTATTCTCTATATATCATGCTCTCGAACTTGGGTATTTGATTTTGTGAACAATGATTTTTTAAGATTGAGAGTGAATTAAAAGTTACATGATCGAGTTAATGGCATCCTTCTTTATATTTCTGCCATCATTCATCAACACCGATGCTTAATACAGTGAGTTTTTTTAGTAATTGTATTTCAATAAAAAAATTGTTTAATACAAGTTCATTCATGAAGTGGGTTATTTATTTATGGACTTTCACTTTTTATATTAAATTACTTTTTAGTATGGCCAGACCGCCTGCTTGATTTTAACATCGAAGAACTGTTACGCAACCACAGTCATACGCAAGCACAATCATCCGTGTGAAGAAATGAGTTGCTCCAGAGTGAAGACAGATTCTAAGCCAGATGTGTGTGTTGTCAGCAATGTGGTGATGGTGCAATGCTCATTGTCCTTATACGTGTAGTTCATTATTGACATGCCCTGTTTAGACATGCCCTGTAGTGAGTAATGTTTTTATTTACTCAAGGATCCTGCTTTAGTTTGTCTGGCGCTTATGTTAGCGGTGGTTAATTGCAAAGTTTGAATTTTACGTACTATGTCAACGAATTACTTTGAAGAAAATCTGGGGCACATGTAAACCACTAGAATTCCTTATCACTAATTATGATCGCTTTGCGAATTTTCATGAATTCGTTTAGTCCTGTTTGGTAAGTCAACGGGTATAACTGTGAAGGGAAGATTCAATGTACTGAAGTTATACAGAATTAGATACAGTTGTCATAATTCAGAAGAGCGCAGGTTCACCTGAAGGTTTAGCTTTAAATATTTTCAAGGACACGTGGTGGACACGTGGTGCGTTATATCTGTAAGATAAACGCCATAAATACTATTTGTAAAATAAAAGAGCGCCATTAACTTTCTGCTAAATTGCAGCTGTGCTTAGCAACGGAGGTTTCCTGGTAGTGAGACGCTGCATCTCCCTAGATATCGCTGAACGAAATCTAAAGTTGTTTTAACACTGTTACTCGAGATCATTTTTTGAAATAAAAATAAAATGAGCGCGCCAAAACTCGCGAGTGGTGCAATAAAAGGACAATTCATGTTGATGTCGCAGCCACTCATACCTGAGAGCTTCACACGAGGCCGGTCTACGGTTCGTTCGTTGCTAGCTCAGCTTCCTCGGCTGCCAATTATATTATCCAATACTTTGGTTTGCGTGGCGTCCTACCTGCTGTCAGTGCTTCTCTATTCAAGCGTGTGCTGGGCCAAAGCTGTTTCTCGTCGCGCTCTACAATACAGTTAAGGGAATCGCGGCAATGTTTCTTATATTCTTTGTGAAATATTCGAAATGTTGTCCACGTTATGTTGTATCACTTGCTGAAATGAAAATACGGCTCAAGTGATAAAAATGTATAAGCAGGACAGAATTTAAATGTGAACTTGATTTGTCACGCTTATTTTTATAGTAGTCGCTGAAACACGAGATGTGTAAAAAAGGAGCTTACAGTAAAAGGTTTAAGAACCAATTTCCATCTTGGTCTTTGATAATTGTGATCCCTTCCGCAACCGAAGGTGCATTTGGTATGTTTGTGGGAGGCCCTTGCGCTGTACTGGTAGGATGCACTATTCAACGGAGTTGATAATCTTGTTGAATCCCTTTTTCTTTTGTATACTTTGTTGTTTTATATAGCAAAGTTATTTTATTACATCGTTATTTAATTAACAATATATCGTTTAATTTCGGAAGACTACGTACAGTTCCCCCCTTTCCTTGCATTCGGAGTTATTTCCATACTGATTATTTTTAGCGAGACTTACGCTTCAGCGTGTGTTGTTGATTCCTACTCTCCCGTTTCATACGCAATATAAAATAATTTACATCCAGGGCACGATTTTACTTTTTTGCTTGCTAAAAATTTTCTTAACACTAAGAATCACTGGATATTTATCTCGCATTTATTGTGAATATTCGTTTGTATGTTTGGAAATGTCATTTTATATATTGGAACAGGTATTGTATATTTTTTGTTAATATCAATTTTCAACTGTTGCGAACATCACACACTTCATAATAAACGATTTCGAAAAAAAATGTTTTAAATTTGGAGTTTACTTTTGCCAGTACGTTGCTGTGTGAGGTCACAGGAACAGTGTTTTCTTAATTCTAGCTTTTGTTAGAAGTCTTCGGGAAAGCTTAGTGGTTTATCATTATCTTCAATTTAATAATCTTAATTTTTTAATCTACAAATCTGTCTTTCAGTTTCAGTAAAGAAATTCGTTCAAGTGCGATGAACAATAAACTTCGCACGTTCTTTCCGTGATTGGAATATAATAGGTGAATCCAAATTCTAGAAGACGTACTAGACATACTGGCGCGTTTTCTGTGCCAGCATTAGAAAATTCTATTCTAATTTTGAATGCAGTTAGAGACACAGGCATGTTTCCATTGAAGTGGACCTGTGCATTCCTACTCTACTCGGTGTTTCCGGTAGACATCGACCAGCAGCGGCAGCGTACGTGTACATCTTATCGATCTTGCCTTGCATTCGAGCGGCGCCAGCGCTGCGATGCTTTGCTCCGTTGTCGTCGTCGCAGCGCCGTCCGAGATCGCACGGTACAGACGTGGTACTATTACAGACGTACGGTGCAGACGTGGTTTTCGTGGTTGGAATTCGTTCTTTACTGTGTGTGCATTTATTTTTCATTGTTTAAACTCGTGCGCTGTTATAAGTGCATTATTCGCTATTCGAAATTGTATGTGAAACTCGTACGTTTCTGTGCGTAGATTTTTCGGACTTACACGTTTTACGGAATTTGTTTAATTTTTTCCCTGTTATGGGGTTTTAAATTTAAATCAAACGGTGCATTCATTTAGGAGTTTACAAAAGAATAGTAATAGTAGGAATGATTTCAAAAACCCTTAATGTGATTCTGTAAAAAGTTCAGTATTTCAATCAGTCGTAAATCACTTATGCGGTGATTATTAAAAAATTGAAAGTGGGCTTCTAAACCTTTAAAGCACATCAAATTTCATCTGCACGTTCTTCAAAATCAATTTACCTAAAAATTTAAGTCCTAAACGGGCCTTCATGAAAAGACTTGTGTGTTCTTTAGCACGTCACAGAATAACGGTTTGGTCGACGAATGCCAGTCTTTTGTTATCAAACAGAGCTCATTTTCCGAGTATGACCAGATTCAACATGAATCATAGCACATTGCTAAATAGTCCCGAAAATCAGAATCTTGAACTGAAAAATGAGGGTTAAATTCTAGTGTATCAATTGTTTGTGTGTTCTCGGAAGGCTTAGTTGGCTCGAACTCGTGCACTTTTCTGAATAATATGCCGCATATGTTGCTTTTCTTCAGAGATTTTCATCATTTGACCACAAAATAAATTGATTTCATTTTTTTCTTTGCAAATTTTTTGCGATGAACCAGCTTCGAGAGCTTCATGTTGACGTCATTTAAGAAAATTTTTTGCGATGAATTCATGTTAAATGATTACTTTCATGTTAAAACATGAAACTTCTAAGGTGCTAATCATCAACACATGATTGTACTTAACACAAATATCTTAAGGAATTTTATTTTTCAAGAGAGGAAAATTAAATAACGCAATTTTTCCAACATCTAGAATCTTGTCCCAAGAATGCATGCCAACTATTAAATTGAAAGGAACTTTAAGTCTGAAATTTTTTTGCGTCTTTCCGTTGTCATGCCTTCTTAGCTATCTCTTCATTGTTTCTCTTCCTTTATACTTGCTGTTTCTTTGCGCAGGGTATCCTACACAGTCTAACTTTTTCGCCGCCCGCATGCACGTTTTTCGCTACCTAAGCGATTTAAGCGATTAAATCGCTTAGGCGGCGAAAAACATGCATGCAAGGGGTGAAAAAGTTAGACTGGATATGTGGGAGCACACCTCGTTTATAGAAATCAAGTTTTCAACAATCCGTCTTGAAGGGTCCCTTCTCTTTGGTCTCTTGAGATCTCCTTTGTAGTGACTAGGGAGTCTTGAACTAACTAATATAATATAATATAAATGATGGTAATTACGGGGGTTCACTTGTGTCAAAATAAATCTAAGCGTCCGAAAACGAGGTCAGTATTTCGTAGGTTACCTACCGCTACTCACCTGTCATCGATTGCTTGTCCAGACGCGATGTCCTCGCAGGTCGGGCCGTGAAGGTGTCAGTATTTCGCTTGTTCTGCAGATCGACACATCGAAGTATCAACAAATGTACTCTAGAGCATTGAGATGTGTCAAAATTTGCCTTTAGTCGCTTAATTGACACTCACTGTCACATGATTTGGACGATACAACAATAGTTTGTTTACGAATTAATACTGTTGGAATTAGACAAGCGATTAAATTATATTTATCCAAATCCACCATTAAATTTAGTAGAATAACCATAACTCACGAAAGTCGCAAAAGAAAGCAGAGGGAAGTCGCGGTCATATTTTTATTCAATCGAAATTCAAATCTGAAAAATCAATCTTAAGTTCTTCCTCTGAAGCTCAACTCAAAATACCATCATTATCTGAACTACAGGCTTTCCCGCTCACTGAATGAAATAATGTCCTAATTGACCCAGTACTTGGTTGCCAGGAATGGAGCCAGAAACAAGTACGTAGATGGCGGGAGTTGAGACTCGTGGGATACGAGCAGAAGCGCCGAGAGGTTTGTCCATTTGTCTCATTCAAATAAATCTTCAAAGAAGTCATCGCTTCCAAACCTAAGCTGTGATATCTTATTAATATACGCGTGTAGAAAAGTAAACTTTTATTCTAATGTTAGCGAAAAATAGCATGCGAGAAGCATGTTAACAGCCCTTAATAAGTCTTATCTAACGCATAACGCATGTTTCAGACGTAAGTGCCGCTTGCACCAATTAAAGCAAAACTATGAAACGTTTACGGTAGAAGCCCTCTCAGGGGGATACAGCTATTGTATCTATGGGAATTAGCGCTCCCAGGGGGAAAATGTGAGGTACCGAGCTGAGAGTTAGGTAGGCTTTCTTTTTGTTGAAATGAAAGGTTTTTATTTTTGTTAAGTTAAGGACCGCCTTTTTTCGGTTCTCTGCTGTCCTGTTTTTCAGCACCGACTACTTTCTTCTTCAACTTTTATCTTGTTTCATGAACCTCTTCCTTAACTTACTGTTTCTATGCCCCTTCTGCATAGATTCCGCGTTCCCTTATCTCCAGACTAAATAGTGCCTTCCTCTTTCCTCTCTTCGATACGCTCTTTTTTGTAGCGGTTAGGGAGGCTTAAACTAACATCTAATCTAATCTAATTTACGGTCGTAGTTCAAGCTCATCTCCGAATTATTGTCACGCTGGGGCTGCTTCTATGTAGTTTTAACTCATGAATGGAGGTTGAGTTCTGCGTTGAAAGCACTAATATCAACTGAGAGACTATCGCTGCTTTGTGCTGAGAACATCATATATAGGCAGTTATGATCGTTCTTCTCATTAATGTGCACAGTTCTCCGAGTTCAAAAAAGTTTGTGGCCATCTAAGCCCTAAGCAATTGAGGCGCACGACGCCAATAATTTGGGACAGTTAACACGCGTGTGGTACACGTGGCTCATGATAGGATTTGGATTGTCACTGCTGTAACTGCGCAGAAGTTAGCTTAAGCCTCCCTTTCTATGACTGCACAGTTGTAATTTCGTATGTTATGATATTGTAAAATCTATTTATGATTTTCATTAATGGTTGATGCTTTTTAGTTGCCAGTCATACTTCCTAGCTGCTAAACTGAAAGTCCAGAAAAAAATCCCCAGAACAGAGTCTATCGCTAGTCATTTGAGTAGAAGTTGAGCTGCCAGTGTGTATGAGCCATTCGATGACACTGAACGATGTAACAATATAGCTTGACAACCACGTGCCAAATCAGTAGTTCGGCGATTCACATGAGATAGGCTTTCCCTCAGAGGGATACCACTATTGTATCTATGTAAATTAGCACTCTCGGGGCCCCTAGCTAAAGGTTAGGTAGGCCTTCATTTTTTGTTGAAATAAAATAGGTTTACTGTTTAGTTACGGACTGTCTTTTTCGGTTTACTGCTGTCTTTTTTTTCAGCATCTACCACTTTCTTCTGCAACTTTAACCTTGTGCATAGATTCCGCGTTTTCTTAAGTCCATACTAAATGGTGCCTTTCCTCTTCCTCTCCTAGGAACGCCTTTGTTGCGGGTAGGAAGTCTTAAACTAACTTCTATTCTACAATAAAATGATGATGGGCCTTAGTTGACTCAGAATTTAGGGGTTGGCTGAGCATGCGGTCAGTTGTGCTTGTTTAGATAAGTCGTGGGAGAGATAATTCTGCTGTTTCATAAATTTCGTAAAAATAACTTCCTTTCTGGAGTTTTCTCCAGATCAATTGCGTCGCGTTAATTTGCTTAAATCCTTCAATATTGAAACGCACGTTATCGCGGAAGTGTCGAAGAGAACTTCAGGTACGGTTACTGTTGAACTGAAATATTTATTAAAATTCTAAGTCAGTTATTTGATTTGCTTTGTGTTTGTCATCATTAGGGGGTGTTTGGTTAGAGCGTAGGAGCGTTAGGGCTGGTGTCCGTCAGTGACATGCAGCAGTGCACTTTAGGGCTGGCGGGTGCCCGTCAGTGCGGTGCGGCGGTGTGCGGGGTATCCTAAGGTTGACGGCCCTCCAAGCCGAGGATCACAGCGCCCGGGGTCACTCGCGGTCACTCCGACTGACCTCAATATGCGAGCTCGGCGCGACGCGATCAATGCGGGTTATTAGTTGCGCCGCCGCGGTTCTTTATTTCACTCAACCAACTATGTTCGTCTCTCACGGCCAGTGCTTATTCATCTTCATGTCATCGTCACTTTTGGCGCTCATTTTTAAGTAATTAAGCCTTTGCGCATGATGTCAGTACCTTACCTTTTTCTAAAATTTGACCTGCTCCATGCATTCATTCCCATGGAATTATTCCTTCTGTTGTGCTTCGTCTGGGTTTTCAAGAGGTGCAATTTCTTATTTTATCTGTTATTTACACCGTTTAGAAGTAGTTGGGGTTGCTCTGGCTTACAGACGGTAGTGCTCTTTTGAATGTCGTGGATCGTTTTATCATCGCTCCCTCAAATCGACGGTGTAACACTGTTTTCCCAGGCCATCCATGCACGTGTCACCGATAAAATGTAGTTTTTATTGCGTTGTATTGAACTGAATGCAGATTTATTTTTTCCATTTATATATGAGCTTTAGGAGCAGTTTTGCCTACCAAAGGTTTGACATAAGTAACTCGAGGATATTTAATCGATCTCTAATCGAAATTGTACATACGTTCTTGATCTTCAGCATACGATAAGCGATACTGTACAAGCGAAGTAGTGAAACAGAGAGAATTAAAGCCGCTTTATGTGTTCAGCGTGTGATTGCTCGCGCTATGGAAAGTTCGAAATTCATGTCCGAAGTATCTTTTTAAAACTGTCTGCTTTTGTTACATGTGTTTGCTCCTACTTGTTCCGTGTGTAAGTTTCTTAAATGTGTTCAAGTTGAAGGAACATGTATTCCCTTATTTGATTCGGATCAACGCCAAATGTCATCCGTCTAAGTTCTAAAAGCTCCTCTCGACGTAGAAGATGAACTGCAGGTCTAAAGTTGATTTTCTGTTTCGAAATTGCGTTAGTCATGGTGTTTGCTTTGTACTTCCCATTCGAGCACGAGCTTGTGTTCATTTTTCCTTCGTAAACTTCCCCGTAGATGCTCCTGAGGTTGCAGGAAGTGGTATTGTCTCTCGAGTCATGAGTAGATCAAATTAGTTACACTGTTGGCTGAGTTTTCCCTGGACAGAAATAGTCGGTCTGCGAATATTTTCGTGGGGATAAATGATCTAATGTTTGACATAACTTCTGTGACGATTGTGCGGGATAGAATATACAGCTTTATATATTCCAACGGTTTTGTGTCACTCGTAATTTATTTGAATCGATAGCATTTTATTCAAGTCCAGTTACGAGCTGCACCTTGCTGATTTTGAAACCTCGACGTTTGTGTGCAGAACGACCTTTGTCAGTGTTGCCAGGCTGGTCTTTTTCTGGCCAAGATCTAGAAGATTGTCTAATAAGGCTTTTTCAAAAACCAAAATAAGGATTTTGCTGAGAAAAATGCCCGAATGGTAATCTTGACCTGTGCCTGTTGTACGGTATTTGGAACGTTAAAAAAAACATTTTGTGGTAAATTTTTTTGTATTGAGTTTGGGTTGTACATGGGAGGGTAAAATTTTCACTAATCCCGCGTTGAATTGTGTAAATAATATTTGTTGAGCAGAAGCCATTCCGCGGAGGATAATGTGTCGAATGTACCGGCCAAATTTGGTTTGCTTGTGGAGATAAAATTGGAAGCTAGCGTAAAATTGTGTATATAATGACTGCATGCTTCTTGAAATTCACTCAAACTTGAGTACGCTTTGGAAAGTACGGTGTTACTTCAAAAGAAATTATTTCTTGATATCTCCTTCAAGCATCATTTGAGGATACTGCGCACTCTTTGCAAACCCACTGACGTAGATGGGAGTTAATTTTCCATCTCATTCATTTTTTTATGCGGTTCTTATTAAGTTTCCTGATAGCATGCACATGGTTCGCGAACTTGCAACGTTTAGGCTCACTGATGTACCTGGGGGTATTCTTTACACACAGTTCGTACATTCTCTATATGAACTTCCCTCCGCATCTCCTATAATGATTACTCTACCTTCACAATGTAAGATGCACTTGGCTTCTGCAGCAGGGATGCAGTCTTAGGTACAAACAGTGCGACCGTTTCTTGATCTTCGTACCTCGATCTAACTTCTCCAAAACCGCGATTCCTTGCGGCGGGGCGCGCTCACTCAGGCTCAAACAGTGACGTGCAATTCTTTGGTGAGGCGCTAACAAAGCGTACACGTGTAGGCTTAGTATGCATCATGCCTGAGTTTTATTTGATGTGTATTGGGACTCCAGTCCATGCCGCGAGTGCGAGCATTTACACACATGATCACCGTTCATGGTAAATGCAGTGCGCACCGTGCTTTTACTGGATGGGGGAGAACTAAGCTTCAACAAGGCCCTGCCTCAGGGCAGTGACGTGATGTCAGGAATTCGTTCATAAATAGAGGGACGTGTGGAGGGTGCTGCTGTAGCGTGAGGTCTGCCACACTATAGCATGAGATCTACTTGTAGCTAGTTTTATAGCGTGAGGCTAGGTTACTAATGGATTTTACTTATTTCCACACATTTAATTTAGCGATAAACACTTAATTTATTCATCTCGAACTACACCCGGGTAGGCGATATACGGCGGTAGACCTCACGCTATAGTACCCATGTGGATACTCCAACCGATAGTTTTCTACACCTCTAGGAATAAATGATTAAGTGAAAGGTCACTATTCTGTTATTTGCATGAACGGCTTTTGATTAGATTAGATAAGTAAGTTTATGCCTCCATAACCCCAGCAAAAGTGCTCCAAAGAGAAGAAGGAGTAAGGAGCCATTTAACTGGTATTCAATGCACATGGTATATTCGTAAAGAAGACACTTGCGCATAGAAACAGTAAGTTAGGAAAGAAGCTCATAAAACAAGATGAAAGTTGAAAAATGAAGTCACATGGGTTCAAAAAGGATTGTGGTGATCTGAAAAAGACAGACCGTAACGAAACAAAAACCTGTTCTATTTCAACATATGGAACACTTACCTAACCCACAGCTCTGGACCTCACAACTTCCCTCTGGAAGCGCTGATTCTCAGCGATACAACAGTTATAAGCCTCCTAAGGGGTGAACGGCTTATGAACCTCTCGATCTTTTTGTACCCTGGCTCTTGTTTTAGTGGGCTTACCAATTTTGAAATCGCTCAAAATTCAAGTGATATTATGACTACTTCAAACAAGGAAAAATGAGGGCAGAAATATTTGTAAAACATAATTTTCATTGGTTTATGACGCACGTCGTCAGCAACTTTTGAGATCTGAAAAGTATTTTTTCTTGTAGCCAGAGCCGAAGAAACTCGCAGCGACCGACCCACTTGCAGCCTGGTCTTGCCTGGACCCACTTGCAGCCTGGTCTCGTATTGCGGAAAGTGCGTCTGGTGAAACACTACGACTCAGTCCTCGGTCTTGTTTATCTTACAAAGTTTCTATTCAACAGCTCAAGGGATGAAATGAGTTGTGCTACTTCCAATATTGCTACACTCTTTTAATTTGGCAAGAGTTTCAATCTTCGGAAGTGAACGCCTGCAGCTCTTGAAACATTTGCTATTGAATTTCTTTTTTATTTGAAGTTCCAGTATCTCTTCTGAATATAATTGAACAGCTGTTTTTTGAAGAGAAATAGATGCTATTTATAATTTTGAATTTTAATAGCGACGTCGAGTTCTTTAAAAACACATATTCCTTACGCGACATTAGTTCAAAATATTGTTGTCTCCATGGATAGTTTGTTTTTGTATTTTAGTTTCAGCCACGAATCAATTTACATGACAATTCTTCTTCCTCAGCCTTCGAGGTGAAACCCAGAGTTGTGTCAGATTTATTGAATGTATGACGCTACTGAACACACAATGACGTGGGAGCCGTTAATAGTGACAATATTTTACGCAATATGTCATTCATTAGGATCCAAAATTTTCTTACTCAAGAATGAGGCTAACGTCTGATGCGATCTAATATTTCGATGCTCACCTGGCGCGTGATTACTGTGTGTTATTGCTGTGTTTTATTATTTTATGATGTTAGTTATCTTCCACTTTGCATTCCAATGCGAAAGGATAACCTAGTTTTGTAGGTAGCCGTCGGTTGGGTCAATGGCCCGAGATGTGGCACCAGGGCGAGTGATACCCGCTACATTTGACACATGTGCTGACGTCACGTACGCGCCGTAGTCACCGCGCATGACTCGTGCTAGGCCGGTGTCATGCCAAACGTAGTGGCGGCAAGTAGTTTGAACCCAGCTCGATCCTATGGCAGAAATCCTTGAAGGACTTTGAAAGTCTTCCCACCATGCGCTCACAATTTTCAGGATGGACAAAAATTTCCTTAGGAAGAAATTGGACCCTCTTTCTTTTTCCCGCTCGGTGAACTAAGCAGACTTCCTTATTTTGGGTGTGGGTACAAACAACAATGGATCTTTTTCAGATAAGCCCCGCCACTAATGCAACACATAAGTTCACCCACTTATAACTTTCGAAATAATGCACCCATCGACATCAAATTACTCTCTAACGAAAGATAAAATCATATGTGTTGTGTTAGTGGTTAGTGTTTACTCTCGCGGTGGTACAGTGGTTAAGGGATCGGCCTTGCGTGTTGGAGGCCCGGGTTCGTATCCCGGCACTGGCGCGGCGATTTTCCCCGTTGGGTATAAGGGAGAGCTCAAGCACACCCCACTCAACCCAGGTGTCGGAAATGGGTACCGGCTTCACGGGGGAACCGTCATGGTGTCCTATATATAGTGTTAGTTATAAGACATTTGAAAAACCAATGCTTAGGATCATATGTATCAGGCTTGATTGGAAATAAAGCATCCTAAGATGCCGATGTTTGTTTTTGTTTGTTTAGTGGCGGGGCTTATCTGGAAAAGACCCACAACAATTGCCGTTCAAGTCATCTGGCTCGGCCCAGTATCAGGTTATAATTTTTCTTCAGTTGAAATGTTTCCTTGTTTTGCATCGCATCATTTGGACGCCTCCTAAAGCTCGACAATAAAATGCGTTAATAGCTTCTAATGTTGTATGTCCCGAGCTTCGAATAAAATTCAACAAACGGTTAAGGCGTAAAAAACATGACTGTTACAGAACCATAATGTTTTATGATATTTCATATTTTAGCCTCTAACCAAAAATAAAAGGTAACGAAAATATTAGTCTTAACGAATTAATTCTAACATGTACCAAATTCTTCAATCATCTCCGCATGCATGTGTACGGAATAAGGAGTTTCGGGGGTTATAGGGAGTTGTAATTTTAATCCTTGTAGCGTCTGAAGTTGCCGAATGCACCGCAGGATCCGAGTTAAGCAGGCCCTGGACGATCAATCATTTTGATCAAAAACTTCACGCCATCGCTTGAATAATGCATGATTGACCGTCTAGAAGCTGTCTGACAATTGAGCCAAGTGTTGACGGTGATTGATAGAAAGTTTGAATGACTCAAGCTCAAGCACTGATGCTTCACCGTCTAGGCCAACTTTGATCAAGCATTGCGTCAGTCTTTCGTTGGCAGATATAAAGGAAGATATAGAAACCCTTCCAAAACACTTCACGACAGACTTTCCTCTTCAGAAACTCAACTAAGAATAGGTTTTGATGAAACTGATTGAAGGGTTGATTGAAGGTCGATTACGCTTGCGTCAACCGATTGACAGCATAGCTTGGTCAATCTGCTTGATCGTCTAGGGCCTGCTTTACTTCTTCCTCTCGGACGTCGCCCAGTCGTAGATGGTGAGGTTAGACAACTGCGCGAAAAAGATCAAGTTCACAGAACGTTTCATACCGTTCGACTCTCAGCTCCCACTTGTGTGACGATTATCAAGAAACTCAGGTTACGAAATCAAGAAATTTTTCTACAAAATTAGGAGACAGAAAAATTTGCTACAAAATAAGGAAGTGGAAGAATTTTTAGGGAGAAATAAAATCAAACGCTCTTCTTGTATCATAACCTTGCTATGAAAATGTTTTAATTTTAGGCGTACTCGTTTGTGACAGAATAAATATTAAATACCACATTCTTAACCAGCAAACAGCCAGTCTGGCAATCCTGATCCGTGGTCTAATGACAGTCATGCCGACTGAGGTGTACATGGCAATGGTAAACTCCCTTTTCTAACAGGAAGGTTCGATCACTTCGAATCGAGGTCGATGCTCAGAAGGGTTTACTGCTCCTGCTACGATAGTTTAAAAATAAACGTTGCTTTCTCTTTTCTTTCCTGGGCGCTTTCCTACGTTAATTTTCTTCGTGACTTTGTCGCCTCTCTTCTAGAAAAATGCTGCACGTTCATCAACAGCAATCCTCTCTTACCTTGTCTCCCGAGACTTCTCTCGCATCCTCTGCTGCAGTGGCACGTACTCGATACCCTGGGGTAATTTTGAAGTAACCTGTTTCTAAACACGTGATCCTCGGAATCTTACCCGTACTAGATCTTTGAAACAATTTTTTGTTTTCTTTCATTTGCTGAGTTATGAGCGATTAACGCTAGCTGTTTGTATGATATATGTAATTAAATTAGCTTTTTCTCTTCTATCTTGTATAAACGTTCGTTTATCCATTCTCTTATCAGCAGTCAATAGCTTATGTATTTGCAATGAAATGAGCCTTTTCTCTTCCATCTTGTATTACGATTGACATATTCTTTTTATTCAACCTGTCGCGATTGCTACAGCCATCAACGCGTCGACACACGTGTTTCACTGCGATGAACGTTCGCGTGTCTTGAAAAAGAATTTATATCAGGCTGGTTAACATGAATAACTTTCTCAGTGTAGAGTTACTTTTAATCCCTGAAATTTGTTATGGTTTGATTGACTGCTCCCGTTGTAAGATCATGAGAGTTAAGATGTTATGAGCGCATCCAGCCGCTGAATTTCTTTTACCACTACGAAGGCTAAAAGAATTCCAATTTAAGGAGTCTGTTTTGTATCCACCGAATTAATTTGGACATAATCCATTTTGCTTTTTTTAGTACGCCAAACAAGTTGCTTTCATACTAATTACCAGTACAAATACTATAAGGACGTTAAACTTAATTCATATGGTAAACCTAGATCATTGTAAAGACTGTCTCTGCATAGCTTGGCCTAATGAGCGAGTTATTTTTTGACGAAACCTTATCTCATTTTTATTTAGAACCATTTGCTACAGACCTGCGTGTTTCAGCGTGTATTTAATTGGCAGCCGGAGAATGTGTTTTGGTTGCTGGCTTGTTGTATCATCCTTCACTCAATGGTTTCTTAACTTTATTCGGAGAATACTGTGAAGTATAGCAAGGCTTTTTATTTTATAAATTTGTTGAAGCGTATCACTTGTTACTTAGTGTTTCAGGACTTACTCTGTTCGATGGGCCTTCGTCGGTGAAGAAATATGATTCTTGTCCAGGTTGGAAGAGTGTGCATTGCCACAAATGATTATTTTAGTGAAAACTTTATGAAAGTTTTGCTACTTTGGTGCAAATCTTTTGCTTGCATTTGAGAAAAATTTATGTGAACCGCCTTGAATTAATAATTAAAGTAAAAAAAACGGATAGTAAAATATGGGTAAACGTGTCGGGTAACCTGAGAAAATAATACAAAGATGAGGTCCTCCATGAGCAAACTCTACGACGTACATTCTAACCATGGTGGGGTGATGATTCCCAAAGATACCTTGATGAATAAATTTGCCACGATGAAGGGCCGCAATGTGAACTGTGGGAGCTCATGCATAGTTAGTTCTGGGAAACCTCTATGTTGTCGCTGGCTTTACGAATATTTTTGTATTCTGGAGGAAATTAGGGGGACAATTGCAGTTGGACCAAAGAGGTTCAGTCTCTCAGGTTCCTAAATGTCTGGGTCTAAATTTTGGCGGTTGAAATTTTTTGCGAAATGTAAATGAGTTGGATGATTTAACTCCTCTAATTCTCAAATTTCCGATCCCGAGCCTATGCTTTGTCATTCGATATTATCTCAGAAGAGGAGGAAATTTCAAAAATTTCAGTCTGTACATGCTGTAGAAACTAACTTCTGGTAACAATTCCATTGGAGCTGCACGTAGCAGTAGCAAATCGACGAATTTCTTTTCATTGGTGACCTTGACAAAACATGCATAAATAACTGCAAAGCGTAGTGAAAGAAAAGTAAATTTGTTCGAAATATAATTCGCATTATCACTTATGGAAGTCAAAGAATAGCTTTTATTTCATCCGTGGCTCAAGTTTCTCCTGTGTTGGGGCTTGGCATGGTCGCCTCCCACACTCTGCCATTCGATCTCATGCAGAGGAACAGTGTGATGTTAGAATTTCCGATTCTGATTTCTCAATTTTGGGATCTATTCTTAATGTGACGAAACTTAAAATTCTTGAGTCTCTTAATATACATTAGAGCAAACCCAAGCTTAATGATATCAGAGTGCGCAGCCCTTGATTTTGGTTGGGCAGCTATAGCTCAGGGAAAGCTCTGTTATCTGCTTATCAGTTACATCCCAGTGTGCATTTCAATCATTGTCTCATTTACCTGTTTTCAGCTTATGAGTTATGGTAGTCGCTTCGCTGTTACCAGTGTTTAAACATCTTTAGTTATATATAATATGTGCAATTACCTAGTCATAATATTAAATTCTCTGTTTATATTTGCAGATTTACAGATGATGATGGGTGAATGCCCGAAATGCTTGTTTTAGTATTGACCACATGCAATTTTACCAATGCAAACTTCTTTTGTTTTTGCCTTTAACTTTTTATGTTCTGTTCTTGATACTGCACGTGCGGTCTTGAATTCAGATTTTCCGTGTTTTGTTTTGCTAGACGCATATTTTTAGGTGTTTTTTTCCTCGCGCTCTCCTTTTTAGTAGGAAGAGGAAAAGAAATACAGTCTGTTTGAGAATAACTACGTGTAAAGAGAATGTCGAACGTAATATGACTTCAGATTCCTATCACTCAAACAAGGTTGTAGCGCTGTTTGGAGTTCGTATTGATGAGTTTATTCTTTTATTGTCGTTTGAAGGTCTTATCTATTTCAAAATCGCTAAATATTCACAAGTGCTCGTACTGTGAACTCTCATCTTATTTATATGCGTTCGTGTATTTGCTTGCGTTGGAAAGCAATTTTTTTTCTACTTCTGTCATACCACTACTGAAGTTGAGCTGGAGTTAAATGATTGATTTGAGTATGTGTCGTTTCCATTCACGAGAAAGTAGGCACGTTGTGCGTGGGAAAATTTTTTCACGTGAAAGGACTGAAAATTTTTACGCCTTCATGTACAGGTTGTGAGGAATTTGCGAGAGTGCACACGGAGCAGTTCGCAAGAGAGCGCGTGTGAAGCGGCTTAATGCAAGCGAACCAAAACCAATCACGGAATAAAATGAAGAATAAGTGCGCACAACTAGCAATGAAATACCAAAACTATTAGGGGTACCCCTAATAGTTCTGTTATTTTTTCATAAAAGAAGGCAATTTCGATTGTTGCCTGTATTGCTCTGTTATTTGGAGAGAGTTCATGAGGAACCCGGACTCTATTGATCTTTCCAATCTTTTTCAGATGCTTCTGAATTAGACGGCCAACGTGCATTTAAGTCTGTTGGACAATGTTCTGATTGTGTGTCGAGGATCTTCTTCCATTGCAGCTTTCAAAAGTTCATCATCCAAAAGACGGGTTCGAGGCTCATCAGTAAAATTGAAATTGTTTTCTTTAAATTTTAAAAACCACCTACGGCATTTTCTAACACTCACACCTTCTGGATGGACAGCATTTACGTTTTTCACTGATGTTGCTGAATTTACTACCTTCGTGAAGTTCTAACAACATGCAATGATGTATATGATTCACTTAGAAACTTTTCTCTCCCATGGGCTGTATATGTGTTTAAAATTTTAACTGGGGTAGATTCAATTAAATGTGAGGTTTAACTGAATATCTGACATCTGGTCTGACCTTGAAAACAGCTGTTTGGGCTCATTAATATGTTTTGAAGTTTGATCAAAGAAAAGAGGACGGGACTTTGCGGTACCCGTAAAAGTTGCGTTGACAGAAAAAATGAAGCAAACGTTTTCTTCTTTTGTTGTTTTATACTGCTCAAATTTTCAGAAGTAAAGTATGAATATGATTAAGTGTAGAAATGTTTCAACTCCACCTCGATAAAAATCTCCGATATTTACCCTTTATTAGACTTCTTCGATACGCAAATGAGCTGAGATACAATATGTCAATAAAATATTGCGCAGTATCAGTTTCATTCTTGTTTTATGATACTTATTTTATTGTATTTTTTGCCTTTCCTCGCGCATCATCTATTACAAAAGAGTGTTCTCTGTGTCTTCATTTATCAACTGATTCTGGGTCATCATCAGATTGTTATCGTGATTGTAATTTCAAGAATGTATATATCATGGTTTTAGAATAATTGCACTTTCCATTTTCAGATTTCTTGGGAATTAATCGTCTCATCCATATCATTGTAATATCAGAGGAAAGTGATTAATTTAGAAATTAGGTACAATTTAATACACATTTCGGTTAAGATGGCCATTTGTTCACATCATGATCATCCTTTGAACGTGTAGATTTATCTTGTGTTCAACGTTTCAAGGAAGCGTAAATTTGTATATCTCAACTTTCAGTAACTTTAGCGACACATGTAAATCTATTGCAAACAGACGATCTTAATTAATCACATTATTAATTTATTTAATTTATTACTGTTTATGAGAACTCACCATCAAACCTGGCACATGAAAGACGATTCTACGCGTGAATCGGTGCTACAAATGAAACACACTGTATGAACTCATTAAGGCGGTGATACTTAGCTCATGTCGCTGAGTGAGGAGTCGAAACTAAGCACCCAGACTCAAAAACATTTTACAATGCGGACAAATTTGAAGCAAGGTTAGTAGAGGTGAAGACCAAGAATCATTGAAATGTGCACAATGTTGAAGTTGCACTTTAAGTATGGAAGTAAGACTCCGCATTCTGAAAGTAAAAAGGTAAGATCATGAATCTCCAGTCCTTCCCGTTCCCCCCTCCCGTTCATATGTTAAAGTTTGGTTTATGAGTCTGTAATCCTTTCGATACTGAGTCTGGGGCTCTATAGTGTAACGTGTCAAGAGCCTACTGAGGACAGCGGTCTCTCTGTAACGAGACGGTTACGTAGTTCTCAAGGAAGCGGCGTCATCTGATGATAAACGTATTTAGATCCAATTAAAAATAATATTGATTCATAGCTAAATGAGCAGCTAATAACATTCTTTTATAGTTTTCATACGAAATAGAATCAAATGAACAACGAAGAATGGATAGTTAACGTGAAAATATCTCTCGACGCCAACATTTGGGCGTCTCCGATGGATGAAGCTTTGTTTGAACGTGGCTTAGACTTTCCGGTAAGGTGCTAAGTCTGTGTAGGCGCCGCCGCATGACAGATTAATTGACGGGTATGAACTGTGACTGTTGAAGTGCCTGATAATGTCTCAAAGTAGCGAAGTAATCGAAGTCATGACTTCGATTACTTTGTTTTTACGAAAATTTTCATCTAACGTTAAAAGTACTGTCTCATTTACTGATAGTGTGTATTATTTGTAATAGAGGCAATAAAAAATTTGTATTTTTCAGATTTGGCTTGAAAACTGGGACTTGTAAAACCGATTCCGCTGGTACGGACCCTCTAATTCTTGTGGGTCAGATTGCGCTCGTGAAGACTAGCGAGGCTTTTGATTATGATTACTGTACATCAACTAAACGCTCTTCTTCTTCATATCTTTACTCAGCACCTTAACAGTCAAGATTATAGTACAACATTCAACTTTATAATTAGCATACAACACTACATTGCTGGAGGGATCAACGACCGAAAATAAAGCGAATTATATAGCCTCACTCTTTTCTGTACCAAAGAACGCAAAACTGTTTAGTTATTTCGGGGTGAACTCGAAGTTAAATATATTATTTTTTGATTGTATAAAGTGAACAAACCATTCGTTTAAGTTTTGTTTGAGTACAAGAGCGCTCTTGGCAGGCATCTGTGTTCATGCTATGTTCCTTTTCCTCGTATGTCGTAGCTGTGTGCTGTTCCTGCAGTTTACATCGTTACCTACATGGACCCTCCTAGTAGCTGCTAAGTGCGGTGACGATTGTATAATGTTTGAGAGCGATAACTCTGATAGTTGGTGCTATCTCATTATCACTGTAGAGCTATGACCCTTATTAGCTGGCAGGCGACCTGCCCTCACTAGGTCAAGACTTCATCCTGATAGCGGCAGCGATGCGCGCTCAGCTCAGTCTGGTGTCGGTGCACGCAATGATGCGTGGCTCGGCGTCTGAAGCCGCTTCCGCGTCAGCGTCTGTGTCTCATGCGCGTAGCTGTTCTCGCTTCTGCACAAATGTTATTGCGAGTTGCTTCCCGTCCTTAGTGCGTTGAAATGTTACTGTGTGCTACTAAGAGAGTTGTGTTCCTCTTTTACTTGATGACGTAATAGATGTTCGCTGCTGTGGCATTTGCTGGAGCATGCATTATGTTGAAATAGCGGTCAAGAGCTTACTCTTCAGGCAAAATTTCACTCTCATAATGACATTAGCATTAGTTGGACAATGAAATCTGAGACCGTCCTTCATTTTTGCACATAAGAGCCAAGCTACCGGGTGCTGTGTAGCTGTACTCCGGGGCTGTGGCCAAAATGCGCTGAAATTTATTCTGCGTTGTAGGTGTGTTACGTTAACGCGCCCCCGCCATTTTTAGCCTTAGTCTGCTCCTTTGCAATCGGACACTTGTGCGCTCACTCCAAAATCAAATTAATTATTTCATCATTATTAAAATAGTTGTTTCTTAATCTTTATTTAAATAATATCATTACTTTATGTTACATTTCGCACACACTTTGGTACATACAATTGTTCTTTCGTTTGTGGATTAGTCTTACTTTACTGTATTATCTAATCAAGAGACATACATGTTTTTGCATTTGTTTTAGGCGTCAGTATATCGTTTTTTTTTAATTTATAGGATGCCAACAACCGCAAGTGAAAATTTAATTTGGTTTCTTCAATCCGCAATTTTGCTTCGCTTTAATTTTTGTTTTGTCTTCTCTATAAGTGGCTGTCCCTAGACCTAACTCGCAAGTTTATGTTGAACTAGAAATTTCTCTACCTTTTTCTTTATTTGTCTGCCTTATTTAACATGACATTAGAAACTAATTCTTAATTCATGCTTATTTGTTCGAGTACTACTTAACTTTTATGAATCATTTCGTTTTAAGTTAACAACGGTACTATATCTTGGTTTACATTTGAGCAGTTGTCTAGCTGGAATCAAATAACATTGGTTGTTTCAGCGCTCTTTGAATAATGTGATTGAAAATGATGAAGAATGAAAATGCGTTAACGTGTGTTCTCAAATGTTGGGACTAATGTGGTGGTTCAGACTATTTCTTGTTTATTCAGCATTCTACTGCATATTTCACGACATAATCACAATAAAATGGGATAAAACCTTCTAATTAACATGTTAACTCTTGACTTGAGACCCATGATAAAGAACATTTGGCCAATCTGAATCTTTGTCCACGTTGCTTAGTTATAAAGAATGCATGTACGCCATTCTTAAACTTCATAGTCACATTACTTGAATTTAAAAAAAAGAATTGTTTGTCAAACCTAAAAATGGAATTATAGAAACATAAACTTTCCCTGAACACGTTAGAAGACTTGCAAATTATCTATTTAAGTGGTTCATTAATTGCAATGCTTCAGGGAGAAACAACTATTGTATCTATGGGTGAAAATGCTAAGTACTAAGCTTACAGTTAGGTAGGCCTTCTGATCGTTGATAGAGAATAGAAATGCCTGGTGTAGAACAGAATAGAATTAGGCATTTCGCTGAATTTCCTTGTTATGGACCATATTTCTTCGGCTCACTGCTGTCCTGTTTTTCAGCCCCCGTGACTTTCTTTTTTAACTTCTGTATTGTCTCATAACCTTCCTTCTCAATTTAATGCTTCTTTGTGGTGGGGATCTTGTGTGGGAACACACTTTCTGCATAGATTCCGCTTTCCCTTAATTCCATACTAAATGGTGCCTTCATCCTTCCTCTCTTTGGATACCTTTTTTGTAGTTAGGGAGGCTGAAACTGACTTATACTCAATCAATCAGTCGTGAATATCAACTAGTAGTTGGAATTCAAGGTTAAAAAACTTATATTCTTGCCATTATTCATTATTATTATTCTTAATTCATGCAGGATTTTCACATTAGGAAGAGTAAAAATAGGTTACGTGTTGGTAAATTTATAGAATAAACAAGCTGATTGAAAGTACAGCCACTACGGTAGAGCATTTTACTACAGAAGGCGCGTGAAAAAATGTAAACTCGATCGCTTTCTTGAAAACTGTGAAAGTTTTGTGAGCTCTAATTACAGTTAGTTAAGAAAAATTTTTAATTAAAGATCTAATGTCTGTTAGTCGACTAATGTTTTTCGTATTTTTACGATGAAAAAATCATGTCATACTGCGCTCTAACTTATTTCCGAATGTTGGGTCATTTGAGGAAATCTCATTTTTAGTTGAGATTTTCTTAATTTAAACTGTGTACAAATAACCTGTTTTTTACCTTATGTTTGCATGTAGTTTCATAACCGAATCTATCCTCGTAAACATTACTACGATTGATATTCAAGCGTTGCTTCTATTGTCGCTTAATACGTTCTTTTATTTTTCATTTAAATCAGTAGATCTGATAATCATTGACTTATGGTTGAGCAAAAACTACAAAACTCGCCTAACACACTTTCTATGAATTACTCAAATGTTTTTTTTTCCGAATTACTAGATACGGGTAGATTCCTCCAATGCTGATACTGGATGATTATCAGAAAACTGATAATTTTATTAGACTGCGTTTTTTATGAAGTGCAAGTGCAAGTGCAAGTATGACAATTGGGAACCGCAAAAGTGTTGTAATGTGTATAAACAGCCTTTTTATAGCCATATCGGCATTTGAGTGTCAGTTTCCGCTGCAGTAGCACGGTGCTACAGCAGCAACTGCTTCGCAGTTTGTACCGCTGATCTGAGGCGTGTCCTCTCTGTATCTGTTACCATCATCCTCCTTTTCGTACCCTGGCTTGGAGGCAAACTTTCACTCCTTTCAGGTAACTAAACAAATGTAATTTTTCCTTATTCATGGTTTTAACACAAATGGAGGTCGCTAATTGTTTGTACTTCATCATAAAACTCTATTTGTGTTTTGTCTCATCAAACCTTGTATTTATATGCATATTCACGAAAAATTGTGTACCTACTGTAAATGCATGAAAACTAATAATCTTGTTTGCTTAGGTGTATGTTTGCTTGTTGTCTGCTCGTCAACGTCTACCTTCTCTTTTCAGTAATAACGTAGAGTAAAATCAAACTTCCAGCTTTCACTGATAATATAGGAGAGAATTCAATTTCTTTTTATATTCCATTTTTTCTACTTTATATTCACCTCTGGTTTGTCGCTGAATAATTTCATAAATGAATTTTCTTTCTTCTTGGTTCAAATTTTCGTGAATATCCTCCAAGCTGTCTTGTGGATAGGGTTTGTTACAAATTTCAGTTTTATAGGGAATATTTCCACTGTCTTTTCAACACGTTTTTTATTGAATTGTTTTTAACCCATGCTAAATTATTATTTACTCGCAAATAAGCCTGATTATCAACCAATTTCTAGGTTAACCTTTTCATTTTGTGAACAGCCTGATCCAACAGTTCATGAGATGAAATCTCCTCAGAAACAGTTCACAGATGAAATCTCGTCTTGGAATGAATTCACTTACATCTACCAAGCCTTTACATAGAGCATTCGAGGGGAAATATTGTAGCTTGTAACCGATTTTTCAAGAGAAATGAATGATGCAAAACGGAAATATCTTATTCATGTCGTAATTCTGATCAATCTACGTTATGATCAATTCTTAATTGCATCTACATTTAGGTAGATAGTTAACTGTACATCATCGTAGTTTCGCGTCCTGTTTATGCATAATTTTGCCCAATTTATAGCGTACTGCGTGTACTTGTGTCGTTCACTTCAGATGGAACCCAGTCTTTCTAGCTGGGACATTCTTCGTTCTGAGAGGTGCTGAGCGCAGTTTGTTTTTCCACAGTAGGCGTTGGCGGCTTATATTTAAAACATATTTGGCTTTCGCTGTTTTGAGTTCATTATGTGATTTGTAGTGTACCAGCCATGTGGTTTTCGCCGACATTATTTTTCCTCGATTGGCGTTATAGTTAGCAAGTTATAGTTAGACAGTCAATTCCTTGTAACTATTTAACGAAGCATTTTCGACCACAAGGTTATTGGGTTAAAATTGTTTCTTTCAACAGCCCCAACCTCGTGTTTTAGCTTGTTCTACAAAGTGCAAGTCCCCCATATATACAGCAAGTTCTGGGTGCGGTTGATAAATTCTTTCCGTTTTGACGATTGTGAACTACCAAGTTACACTTTTGATATGAACTAGTATGTTGTCTTGACCATTTATTCCTTTAATCGATGGAAAAGTAACAGCTGTATAACAGAGAAAAGCTTTGCGCTTCATTGTTCATGTAGAATGTATTATGACGGAGCATTCGTTTCATGTTTGTTTCTCTTGACGAGCGGACGAGCGTAGCCGTGAGCGTTGTACGGTCCTCCGGTTCGACGCCAGCGAACCCCGCGGCCTGTGAAATGGTGGACCTCTGCGCCAGTGACCGTCACGTCCGAGTTGACTTGCGCTCGGTCGCCAGGCGCTACTTAAACCTGGCCACTAAAAAACGTAGATTTCAGGAGTGTTGCCTTCGCATCCGCCGTCATGAGCGCTTTGTCACCTGGACAAAGTATGGTAAACATTATTGTCGTGTTTACCTTAATTTTGTTACTGCAATAGTCTCGTCAAAGTTTTATGAAAGCAAATCTTCATTCTCTTATTAGTCTACGGAACATAATGAATCTATATTCACACTTCCATTTGGACATGTCAAAGCATACAGTATGTTCGTACTCTTTTTCTAATTTATTACACCTTTTCTATCTATTTTGATGTTTCGATTTAAGGAAAAAGCTGAAAGAAATGCATTGACTTGAGTTATTTAGCTTTGGAACAAATCATTTTGCAAATATTCCTATTCTTTCTCTGGATTATGAGTACGTATGTGCACCTAAATCGGATTTCCCCCGCAGTTACATTTGTAATTTATGGGTAAACCATGTGTTTGTTTTGGAGGGCACTACTGCCCGGCACTCACACTGCTGACCCTTGTTTCATGCTTGGGAGAATTAGAATTTTCTTTGAGTCAATTCCAAATCATGAGAATCAACACCACCGACATGGATTGAACTCTCGTGATGCACATCAGTGTAAAATAATTGCAATAGCCGTCTTGTTTGATTTTGGAAATGGTACTGAAAACCACTGCACTTCTCGAAAGTTTCTAAACACATACCGCGAGCGTTCTGCGTTGGACTATTAATTGTTCATCAGTCCTTGTTAATACTCTATGATTACCAAGGTCCGATAACTCAGTTTAATTCTTCACAACTAATATTTTGTAAACGTTTCTCTAAAAAATTTTTTTACCGCATCATATTCTCAATGGGGGTCTTACAGGAGTAGCTTCAACGTTTCCAGTCTATAGAGAGCGCAGACGTACTAACAACCTTTTCTTCGCTCAAACAGAGCACAAAATTTTCTTACTCACTCAAGTGATTTTAAAAGTTGTTTACTTATCCCTCAAGCTATTCAATGTGAGCTATTTATTTGGTCGCTTCACTTTTCTTCGCTTCTTTGAATCCACCTACATTTGATTGAATGCGTTGGTATTTAGAATCGTACAATGCATTCATTTTTTCTGTACTTCTCCACTAATCTAATTTACCTTCATCGGACTTTGATATGAAGCTTATCCAAGCAATTGGAACGTTGTGCCCTTTAACGTTGTGCCCATTCCTCAAGGATCCATTCTGGGTCCGCTATTGTTTTCTATTTTCATTAACGATTTCTCTCCAATGCCTTCTAACACTCGAATCTCTATGTATGCAGATGATGTCCAAATTGAAATGACAAGCTCTCCCTATTGATCAGCCTCAAGTCATGGTATGACCAAAATGATCTCAAGCTAAACGCGAGTAAAACCCAATTCATTGTTTTTGGGTCAAAAGATACAATTAAAAAATATTCGAAATCTGGATCTAACTCTTACAGTTGGAAATGATAAAATTCACCCATTAGAAATGTAAAAAATTTGGGTATTTGGTTCGATAGAGACATGTCCTTCAAATCCCACGTTGATAAAACCTGCAACACAATTCATGGGACTTTAATGTTTTTTAATCGTATGAAAAGTATGCTTGACGAAGAATCTAGATTATTGGCCATCCAATCTTTGGCCTTATCACGTATGGATTATTGCAGCCTGGTATAGGGAGATATACCGAAATATCTTCAAAAATATCTACAAAAATGGATGAATTTTGCAGCTAAGGTTGTATGCAAAGGTAAATTCAAAAAGAATGATCACGTAACACCTCTCCTGAATTAGCTCGGCTGGGCTCCTATTCAGGAGAGGTTTCTGGCGCATAAAGCCCAATACGTATTCTCCTCTTTATATCTTCCTCATAGCAATGCTGAAATAGTGAAATTCCATTCCCCTACCGTCACCAACCTAAAGCCGAATAGGAGACGTGATGTCTTAATCAAATACTGTTCATCTAACATCGGGCAGAAAGCTCTGTCAGTATCAGGCGCCTTACTGTGGAATAAACTCCCCAGAGCATCAAAACCCTTCAAACACCTAGAGAATTCAAAACTAAAATAGCTCTCTATCTTGCGTCTACACAATAAGTGTAAACTGCAGTACGTACTGGAAAAAAGTCAGTAATTTTTAGTACTAATTATCTTATCTTTTCATTACAATATACAACAATCAAGACATATCTGTATTATGCATATGCAATATGATTACTTGTATGCGAATATTAAGTACATCTATGTACTCACATGTGACGCTCCTATGTATGGATATGTATATGTATGTGTATGGATATATATATATACCATGTGTGTGTGTGTATATATATATATGTAGAACTTATTCCCTTCCTAAAATGCTCTAGTTAATATTGTGTGACAATGTGCCGTCCCTTACACTCTGAGTATACTTTGGCCACACTATTTTAGGTTGTTTTGACTTTCTCGTTTTGTCCCAGGAGTGTTGCAAATGTTGTAGTTGGTATTTTACAACGATCCTTCTCATTTGAATCCAGTGAACTTTTTTGTGCCAATGCTAGTAACATATGAAATTTAATTTTTGTGTTATTGTAAAATATTTCATTTTATCCGAGCCAGTTTTGACTTTCTCATTTTGTCCCAGGAGTGTTGCAAATGTTATGGCTGGTATTGTACAACGATCCTTCTCATCTATTTGAATCCGGTGAACTTTTTTGGGCCAATGCTATTAGCATATGAAATTTAATTTTTGTGTTATTGTAAAATATTCCATTTTATCGGAGCCAGTTATTTAGCTTACTAGTTGATACGAAACAATGTAAAAAAACCTCTAATGTCAACCTCACAGTCTAAGACGAAAAACAATTTGGATCTACCCGTTTTACTTTCAACCATAATCCCTCATCTCACTAGTTCCTCTGTTCGTAAGCTCAAATTTCAACATGGGAGTGCACTTAAAAAAGGATCTTCAACAATGCATCACACGCACAATGTTTTCTGGACCACTTGTAATAAAATGCATTGTCAAAATCAGACCAACGCACCGAAAGGAAATGCATTTTAAACGTACTTTTCTCCCAACCATTTGTTTGTTTAGAAATTAACCGGTATAAGTATCACTGTCCCCATGTGTAGATATCAAGTCATGGTCTAAATTTCAAGATATTTGAAAGCATTTTTCGCTCATATTTAAACATTTGAACGTGCGACGTAATTCATCGGCAATTTTTACTATCCTACGCCCGTGAGTGCATTAAGACGAAATCATTTTCGGTAGCTATCTTTTCGTATTGCTCCAGCTCAGCTATGCTGCAAATGTTATGGACTGATAATCCAATATACGCGCACCCTAACAAGAGTGTTTCAAACTATGTGTCATAGGGATTTTTTTCTTAGTTACTTATATTTATTAACATTTTCAAAACTAAATTAATCACCGCAAAGAAAGGATGTTAATGTGATGGTACTCTAGCATCTTTTTTCTCTTTTTTCGTTTGATTAAAACATTTAAAAAAAAGGGCCAAGGTTTCGAAGAATGTCATAATTTTAAAGAACATCATATTTTAATCTTCTTATTCCGGTCTTAAATTGCTCTTCTTACTTTCTTACTCTCGTGAATACATTATGACAACACTATTTTGGCTAGTTAACCTTTTTTACGGCTCCACCTAAGTTGAAACTGTCACGGCTAGCATTGTACAACAATCATTTCCATGTCTTTGACTCTGATGAACTCTTTACGCCAGCACTATTAGCGTAAAAATATCATAACAATTTTTTGTTTTGTTAGTGTGAATATTATGTTCTTTCCGAAGCTCACTACTTGGCACACTGGATGATGCGTCCGTGTGAAAAATTGTCTCAAATCTCGACTGTCTACCTCATAGTTCTAGACGCAAAATAAATCAAATCTGCCCATTTTACTTCTAACATCAATCCCTCACACTCGTATCACTAGTTCCTATGTTCTTATGCTCATAATTCAATACGAGTACGCACTAACGAGAGGGTTTTCAGCAATGCGTCACATGAATTATGCTTTTCTTAGTCACCTGTATTTTAAATGCATTCCCAGAATCCGACTACCGCGACAAAGAGGAACTCATTTTTTCGTTCTTTTCTCCGAATCATGTTTTCGACAATTATCATGGGTATTACGATAACCATGTGTGAATAGCAATTAAGGATCCAAATCATTTGTCTTAACACTTAATTAACATGGGTATTACTATAACCATGTATGAATAGCAATTAAGGGTCTCTGTGTTAAGGTATTTAAACGCGATTTTTGCTCTTATTTCAATTTAAATGCGCGCAAACGAATACATTTTCAACTAAGCGTTACGAGGATTGTGTTCTCTTAGTATCTTATATTCAAATGCACTGTCAAAATCAGATTAGGCAAAGGAAAGGAACTCATTTTTGATGTGCTTTTCTGTCGATCATTTTTTGATTCAACATTTTACACGGGTATTACGATACCAATGTGTTATTATCAGTTAAGGATGTTAATGTTAAGGTGTTTTAAAAACCAATGTATCAACATTTCATGTTATATTTTATTGGAAAAAAATGTATATCTTTTTTTTTCTTTTTTTTTCTTGTTGGGCAAGGTTGATCAGTGAGTTGACAACGGCGTTCATGAGGAGCGTTGCTCGGGCTTGGTGGCGGAGGCTATAAATCTCAGACCCTCTACCTGTGGTTCGGCTGCCTCGAGGTCTTTTGTGTTGTATGGGGATCTCGTTGCAGAGATGCCTTCACCACCCGAAAGTGCTCAACGAGTCAACAAGTTGAATGAAGAACTTGACTGTGAGCGAAGATATCTGAGAAATGTTCAGAGGACAGGAAGTCTTGACCTTACTGTTCGAGATGGAAAACAATCTTCATCACCGTATCACGATATAACGAGAGAAGTAACGCTGTTGAGTAAATTCTCTTATTCCTCGAGATTTCCCCCCCAGATATTTCCGTTCCAAATCCTGAAAGAGTGTTGAGATTATCAGATCTATGAGAGTGATTGAGTAACCAAAACTCAGAGCTATCCTTTTTCATGAGGCGCGCGTGGCCACACGCAAAAATTCTGTTGCTGATTGTTACCAGAACAATATTTGCTCTAAATTAAATTATCAGGATGTATTAAACCGATTGCGCTTACCGACGTTGATAGCGTAGTGAAACAAAAGTGAAAATTTATCGTTGCGAGGTAGATTTCTCGAGAATCAATTGTGAACGGAGGGAGAGACGAAGATGAGGACATCTTGATTACGGTAAATCCATTAAATTTGGAGTCAGTGATTCCGGCTTGTGCGGTTGTCGTCTGATAACGAAACAGGGCAACTGCTGCGAGCTCTGCGAGGACGGTTTCTCGGCCAATTTTAGAATTATTTCACATGTTTAAATTTGCTCACAGAAGGTTGTCACGGTGTAAATTGCTTGCAACAGATATTGACGGATTTTAGGTCAAGTTCTTTCCCAAACGGAACGTGTGTTATCTTGTTTAGCGTGGGGAGTATGAGAAGAAATTTTTCCGAGTCCAAAGTTTTTTTAAAACTTTTTAGCAGTTTCATTTGACATCATCGAAGTAACTGAAACTTGGTTAATCAGAGATTACGATTTTATATTTCAGATAAATGAGAACAGTAGGTTGAGTTTTTACGTAAATTGTGAAGGTGGAGGAATGATAGCCTTCAAATCATTTGTCCATTTATATCAACCATGGTGACACTGAGGTGAAAGAGGATGGACCGTTCTGTCGTCGATTGAGGGATAGTAATACTCTAACTTCAATTTTTACAACTTATTTCTATGACCTAAATATTCCGCACACCTCTGGTAAAACTCCACAAGTTTTTCATTGCCGTACTGTGTAAATTATTTGATCGGTGATTTTCATTTAAGCGAATACGATTTGTAATAATGCCGTCTATTCCGAAGTGGTTATTTCTTGATCCCCTCAATTAGCTCAATTGCAAGTATTGTAAAGAAATATAGCATAAATGCTTAATTTAAATGAGGATTGATAATCTGTAGAAGTTAAAAAAAATGTGTCGAAATTTGGTGAACTGTGGGGTTCTTATGCAGTATATAAGCAAACAGCGTTACTACTGGGACAAGCTATAAGCACATGAAAACGATTAAAAAAGACGATTACCACTCAATTATCTTTTGCGTTATTCCACTAGTAAAAGTTCATTCAATCTCTAGAACTCTGATGTCGTTGTGCATGGTTCAGTTGTACCGAATACTTTCAACAACTTTTGTACATCGACAGCCAAGGAAGTCGTTGAAAAGTTACCATCAACTAAATTTCCTCTCACAGTTATGCCAGCTCCTATACCTCGCAGGCGTCCTTTTCGAGGAATGGAGAAGTACATTCGTGCCAAACTAAAAGTAATTGTGTCTTTCAATGAGAAAATTTACCATTCTAATTCAATTCGAGTTAGTTGCGTTTTTGATAAAGCATATTCAAGCAATGCTTATTAAAGTTTTCATCAATGTTTGGAGTTTGAAAAAACAAATTTTTTTCTACTATATGACTTGTCTTTATAAGGCGATTTGCCATGATTAATGACCTAGATCTTTAGTCGGCTACTAATTGTTTTCTAGAATATACTGTTCCCATTTACCCCTTTTAACTATTTTTGTTTTAAATCAAGCATCGAATCATGAGAGAACCAATTTGTTGACCATTCTAGTATGCCCCTAGGTTTAGTAAATTAGGTTAAACATAACTGTACACCTTAGAATAGCGTTGATGATAGGATCCCCTAGAAGTCGATGAACTTATTCGGGCCCACAAGCAGCTGTACTCAAATGTGCCCATTGTACTAGACTTAAGATGTAATTTATTGCCATTTCGCTTGGGGTAAATAAATTGTATAAATTGTTAACGTTCTACCTATCTTTTTTGAAGAAAGCTATAGAAGGTTCCATATTTTTTTAATCAGGTAATCCACCAGATACATCAATTATTGCAGTATTTACACCTCATGTATTTATAACCATATTTGTTCAGTAATTCAGCGTATGAACTTGCCTAATTTTTACGCGAAAAATAACATTTTATCTGAAATGTTGTTTGGCTTTAGAAAAATATCAAGTCCAACACTGGCTAGTTTTTTCCATTCCTGTAAATCTATTTTACACTCGTTTCATGGTAAGATATTTACTGTTTGCTTATTTTTGGACTGTCGCAAGGCATCCAATACAGTTGAGAAGGCTATTTTACTCAAGAAATTAGGTCATTAGAGCTTACTGAGGAATGTCCTGAAGCATATTAAAAAACAATTGGGCTTACGAGGGAACGTTCTGAAACTTGTTCAGATCTGCCTTTCAGTGAGGGATCATTTCGTTGAGTGTAATTATGCTAGATTAGTTGTTTTACCTGTTGATAGGGGTTCTGCAAGGTTTGCCATTGGGTTCTCCTCAAAATCATTACCAATGACACAATTTCTGTTAATGTCGACAACGTTGTTTCACTTGCAGACGATGCAGTATTTTTTGTCCGAGCTACCTTTTTGATGTACGACGGCGTAAAGTCAAAATAGTAATTTTAAAACTTTGTAGCTTTTAACTGATGAGCTTACGGCCGCGAAATAAGGCAAATTAATAGATTTTACTAATTGCTTTCATCCTCTGAACCTTCATGTAGTTGTGTTTAATGACAAAGCACTGAAATTAAATTAAGATATTAAATGCATGGGCATTGGGTTGGAATGTGCATTCTCTTTTTCTTATCGAACAACTGAAGTTAGTGACAAGTTAAATTAGTGGTGCGGTAAACAATTTTAAACAATTTAAACAATTTATTTACCACAGGTGATACAGAGGTAGAATGTATCTTAAGTCTAGTACAATGGTCAACTTTGAGTATAGCTACCTGTGGGCCCGAATAAGTTCAGCGACTTCTGGGGTATCCTACCATCAACGTTATTCTAAGTCGTACAATAATGCGCTAATAATAGTAATAATAATAATAATAATGTTTAACCTAAATTCACTTAACCTAGTTTGCATTTGACTGATCAATGAGATAATTTATTCGATATAAGTTACTTCATTTTACAATATAGGTCATATGGAGTAATTTAACAGTATAATCGATAAATGATTTAAGAGCAGACTGAAGATCGGCGATATAACCCATGGCAAATTACATCATTAGCACCAGTCATGTAGGAGATAAGAATAGACTTGGTGATCTTACACGATTAGTATTGTGATAGGAAGTGAGACTCAAGATTTCTTTTGAATACCTTGTAAGAATTACTTTCACGGATTTCCGCAGGCATTGAGCTCCAAGTTTTAGTTCCAGCGAAGAGGATACTGTGTTGCGACCGGGCCATTGAGTAATAAGGAAGCATGAATTTACCTCTATTTCGGGTTAAATGGTCGTGATGACCAGTTTGCGCAGTTAACAATTGTTTCAGGTTATTGTCGCCATCAGTTGTTAATGTTTTGTAAATGAAATTACAAATGGAGATTTTGTATAGATCAGAAAGTTTAAGTATTCGTAAATTTTTGAATGAGTCATTTGTGTGAGCATTATATTCTAGATTCTTTACCGCTCTGATGGCTCTTTTTTGCAGGGTAAAAATCATATTGATTTTATTTTTATCAGTTCCGTGCCATGCTTCTATTCCGTATTGCAAGTATGGTGAAATGAGCGTTTGGTAGAGCATTTGTAAAGCTGTTTCAGGCAGGAAATTTTTAACTTTATTTAGAATTCCGATGGATTTTGATAATTTAGAACTTATATGAGCGATGTGCTCTTTGAAGGTTAGATGTTTTTCTATTATGATGCCAAGAAACTTACATGAGTTGGTTTCTTCGATTTCACCATCGCCAACTTTAACGCGTGGGAGAGATATATTTTTCTTATATGAGAATGTAATATATTTTGTTTTATCGATTTTAAGGCTGATTTTATAGCTTTAAGCCACAATGAGACCTAATGGAGTTCATTATTGATACTTTCCGCAATCATAACCGGATTTTGGTTCGGAAGGACCGCAGAAAGCGTACTGTCATCGGAAAAAAGTATGAATTTGAAAAATGATGTAGATTTAATAATATCATTGATAAAAATCAGAAATAGGAGAGGCCCAAGGACAGATCCTTGTAGAACTCCATAGCTAATTGTCTGTGGGTCTGATTTTGCGTCGTCAATGACAACGTATTGCTTCCGATTTGCTAGGTGTGATCTGAACCAATCATGGGCAACCCCTCGTATGCCATAACAGTGTAGTTTCGAGAGCAATACGTTGTGGTCCACAGTCGAATGCTTTTCGAAAGTCAAGAAATACGGAGAAAACAAGTTTTCCTTCAGCTATATTAGAGTAGAGGTATTGTAAATGATTTAACACAGCCTGTGTCGTCGAGTTTTCAGAACGAAAACCGTGTTGTTTGTCATAGAGAAAAAATTTTTGTTCAAAATAAGAATACACTTTTATATAAACAATTTTTTCGAATATTTTGCTAATGATTGGTAGTACAGAGATGGGTCTATAATTATTAATGCAATTTTTATCACCATTTTCAAAAATAAGGGTCACTCTGGCAATTTCAAGAGAGTTGGGGAAGATGCCTTGAAAAAGTCATTGGTTGAAAATAATAGATATGCACGGTGCTATTGTATCAGCTATTGTCTTAAGAACTGTAGTCTAGAATGTTTTTAATCCACTGGATTTATTTTTCAAGTTGTTTATGCACGTAATTACATCGGAGGGATTAGTTGGCGTGAAAAAGAAAGAGTTGTGTTCACGGACACGGTCCATGTATTGCAAGTGGTCTGTAGGTTCACCAACGACATTATCGGCTACATGTTTCCCTATGTTTACAAAAAGTCGTTAAACACTGTTGCAATATCTTTTTTCTCGTGATAGTTTACATTTTCGTGAACGATGGACTCAATTGTTTTTGTGGCATTAGTATTCGGTTTATAGCATGAATTAAGCAGGCGCCGAGTTTTTTAGTATTAGTTTTGTATTCAGTAAATTTGCGCGTAAAGTAGTTTTGTTTCGATGTTCGTATTTGATTTGTCACATGATTCCGGAATCTGTTATACGTAACTTTAGATACTCGTCCTTCGTATAGTAAGGCTAGGTACGCTTGACGTTTCTTTATATTGATCACGATATCTTCAGTAATCCAGGGTTTTTGTCTATTTTTCGGCGTCATTGTGCGCCTGATTATTGGACAACACTGGTTGTATGCGGTCGTTATAATTTCAGTTAAATTTAGTATTGCTTCATCAATGTTAATCGCATTATTGTGTAGTTCAAATATGTCTAATGATGGCACTAATTCTTCTAGAACATTTCGCATTGTTTCCAAGTTATGAAAAAGTCTCAGCCTGTGGGCTGGTACAAGGACTATAGACATTTTTCTTGATGAGAAACACCGGGAAATGGTCAGATAAGTCAGAAATTATTATTCCGGTAAGAAAATCAGTCGGATCTAACATAAAAATATTATCGAGCAACGTAGCAGATTCGGATGTAACACGTGTAGGTTTCGTGATGATTGGAAGGAAGGAGTTAGACTGAAAAACATTTATGAAGTTTGAGATTTGTTCTCAGCTTTCATATTGTAGAAGATCGTAGTTGAAATCCCCGCAGATTATTATGTCATTGTATAGAGATTTGTTAAACTGATATATTATGTTTTGACGCTCGTTCAGGAAAGAGACGTTACAAGCTGTTGGGGGTCTATATACAGTCCCAAGTATAATCCGTTTACCATTTTTCGTTAATTCTATAAATAGAGTCTCAATATGTTCACGATTCATGGTTGCATTTAAAATTATTTTCGAAGATATGTGTTTAGATATGTACGTACTGATGCCACCGCCACGTTTGGTATTACGGAGTGAATGATGGCTATAATAGTTTTCAATTTGAATCAGGTATTTAGCTGAGTCATCTAGCCAACTTTCGGTGAAACTAAGAACATCAAAATTGCTGTTCAGCTCAGCGATGGTACATGGTTTGATGTAATCTGTGTCGTCCTTTCGAAATGAATCTCTTTAGTATAAATACAATCGTATTGTGTCCAATTTTATTCACATTAGAGACAATTCGTTATTATCTAAAGAACTGCTCCTTTCAGAAAGCGAAGGCTGATTAAACCACTTTAAATAAAGTTCTGAGAGTAATTTTGCGCATTGAACTTAATTTGCGTCAACATGCTGGTCATTTTATTGATACCTTCAGGAAGCTGAAGTTACTTCCATTCTAATGTATCTTTAAGTACCTTATGTTCAGAATCCTGAGATGTCATGTGAGAACGTAAACTACAAGTTTTGCTGAATTTCATGTGCAAATGTTAGTGTTCCAGCATATGAAACATTTCTTAACGTAGTTTTCGTTAAACCTATTAGGATAGAAATAGAGAAATATTTTGTTTTTATACAAAAGTTTTAAGTTCTATAGTTCGATGAGAACCGATTCAAGACCCCTTGAGTCTAATTGTTCGTTTGAGATGGTTTATTGCGATTATGTTTTTGCAAGGTAACTAGCAACTAGCTTTTCTCGCCAAACTTGGTGTTGACGATTGCTTTCTATTTTCATTTTTTATAACTTGAACTAAATGTTTTCGGTGTCTCCTGGAGATATTTATGCTCTTATCTAATCTTACTGTCATATACTTTTCTGTGGAGTGATGTATTAATGTTTAATGTTTTCAAAAAGTATTTTTGTATTTTTATCTATATTATAAGAAAACATCTTATTAAATAAAATTTCAGGTAGAACAAAGTGTTAATATTTTGTAGATCACTCACCTCAGGGGATGCAACTATTGTATCTATTGGTATTAACGCTCTTAGGTGAGATATATGAGGTCCCGAGCTAACTGTTAGGTAGGCTTTCCTTTTATTGAAATGAATTAAGCGTTCTGTTTGATTACGAACCATCTTTTTTTCGGTTTACTACTGCCCTATTTTTCAGCATCTACTGGTTTCTTCTTCAACTTTTATGTTTCATGAACTTCTTTCTCAACTTACTATGTACCTTGTGCATAGATCCCGCGTTCCCGGTATTCTATACTAAATGGTGCCTTCCTCCTTCCTCTCCTTGGAACGCCATTGTTGCGGTTAAGGAGGCATAAGCTAACATCTAATCATTTGTAGATCACTCCATGTGCATTTTATTTTATGATGTAATCAACTATCTGCATAGTTAAGCTGTTAATCAGTCGATCTTGTGATGTAAGTACTAGGTACTGTATAACTGATGAGTTATTCTGCCTTTAGACTGTACACAGAGTTTCAATTATCTTTTCGGATATCAAAATTATTCGTGAAAACCTCTCGTCAAGGTTTACTTGGCTCGACGTTCAAGGTTCGACGTTCCAGCTACACGGAATTGTGGCTAGACGTGCAAGTACAAACAGAAAGGCCTTTGTCACCATCAGATCTTCAGTTGAAGCTTGTTCAATTGATATTGACCCGGAAATCAGATATTTTTTAGCATCTGTTATGTGCTAGCTATCGTTTATAACACGGTTTCAGTATCAGGTGTCGTGCGGGGAATTTTGTGTGATGTTACTCGGACAAAATTTGAGGCAGCCATTTTCGTCTTAGAGAATTCAACAAGTCATGTGTGTCGATTGTGTCCACGCAGACAGAAAGTTAGTTTCCCCAGCAAATCAGGATAGGGGCATTTCAACTTTCACTAAGCGCTTCACCAGAGCTTGCGCTCACAGTTCAAATGAGTCACACATTACTCATTATTCCATGTCTTTCAGCAGAGGGACTTGACGATGAGGCTGTGCAGAGAAATCCCTGTATTTTTGTGTGATTTATCTTCTTTGCTAGCATTGCCACTTACAAAAATTATAACGTCTGCTGTCCGAAGACACAAATTTCTTGTACTTTACTTAGGCCATTCATGCGTATCATTTTACTTCCATTCAGAGTTAAAACATGCGTTGACCTCAAAATGCTAATCCGTATGTATGTAATTTACATAAAAATAATTGAATGTATTCATGCAATAAAAATATGTCAAGGTTAAATTGGAACAAGTTAAAAATTCTTTCATTTTAAAGATCATCCATTCAATTTTCTTTCATTTTGTTGCCTGTCTTATTCTACAGCTTTTGGTTTGTTCCAGATGCTTACGCTTTTTTCATTAAGTTTGATGGATGCATGAAGCCAAGTTTTAGATTTCGCGTCTTCATGGTGCCTTGGGCGTAAATTCTGGAGGGAATATCAGAGCGAACACTTCAGTTACTTCATTTCAAAACTTCCAAGCTTAACCTTACATTAACTCTCAACATCCTCTCCATTTATAGTCTTCATTTTCTATAACAGGTACGCCTCGTAAATTGTACGCCCTGAATTTGTATTGCTCGTAATTCATGCATTCATGGAAATTTGACTCAAAATTTTTTCATGCCGTTGCTGTAGCTTCTGATTTATGCTGATTAGAGAGATTATGAAACGTAATTTTTTATTCTTATCTGCTAAGGGGTAAAAGCTGTTTCAGATGAACGCTATTTTTGCTCACGCTTTTTGACTATTTTCTCTTCGAAGAAAATGATGCAGCTAATGGGACACTTATTTATCCAGGATTTCTTCATAGTTTGTCATATTTTCCCAGTTTTCTAGCTCGTAATCAGCACAAATTACAAGGTTTACCTAATCATGTAGAATTGGTATTCTCGCCAAAATTCCCAGTATGAGTTATATTCTAGGTTCTCGAGGTGTAATGGTCAAGTACGTTATCAGGGGATTTTTGAGGATCTTATGATTTGATATTTTCGATACACATACGAGTACATGAAGTTATTTCGGCTCTAAGTACTCAGCTATGAATTTGCCGTCTATGCGCCCCTCTCCTTCCCCAGAGTACGTGGACGACAGCTAGCGGTTGTCACCTTGATCCACTTGGTCACCTGGCGAGACGAGCTAAGCGAAACTGTGGTGCGACTATCTTTAACTTCTTGGTGTCTCAAGCGTGCATTCGGGCGTTCGCGTATATGTTGTGTGTAGACGGCATTTGACAAAATTTTACAGCGTCTGTACATTTTTGATAAACGTTTACTTTTAAAATAGTTTTATGAGCGTATTTGTGGTAGTTAATTGAAGAGAGTTCTATTTATTAGGATACAGAATACAAGAATTACTATTCAAAATGGCGAGAGAAAAGCATCAAAATCTTTGGTGTTTTATGCAACCTTCAATTATATTTCATTGGAGTGAGATTGAGCTTGACGATGGTATTAAGAAGAAAAATTAATCAAATAAAATTTAAATTTGGAGTTAATAATTTGATGATATTTGAAAGTACGAGTATAATAAGAGTTGATGTAATTGGAACATGGAAACTGTACGGAAAGAGAGAAGTGAAGACAGAAAAATTGTGCTATAGAAAACTTAAAAATTATGTATAACCTGAAATCTTGCGCAAAAATAGTTTTGCCAGTTATCTGGTTGTCTCAATTCGGTTCATAACGACTTTAGGAGTTTTTAATTTACCACGTAGATCAATAAAAGCAGTTGATCATTTGCTCTAAACTCCAGGAAACATATTGTGGGATATTTTCTTAGTTCTTTTTTCTTGAAAATCAAGTTTGAGATATAAAAGCTAGTTGAAATTCCTGAACTATAAATATTCTGTCTGAACGAGTTGACCCCATCGCGCTTTAATTTCCTAGCTCCTTCAAGAATGGGCATCTATTCCGTTACCTTCCTACCTTCATTTATAGATTTGGGCGAATTTTCATACAATTTGCGTTGTTGTAAGCGCTAAAGCTCAGAAGTTAAGTTTATCTCAGTCTAATTGGCTGCGCTACGTGCTAAATCAAGTTCGTTTTCATATGACAATCCTCCAGGGTTGTCAGTTGTCAGTTGCTGACACCTTTTTTTGCTGAAGTTTTATTTGAAAAAAGCCAAACTTGAAATGCCACAGCGTAGCTTAGTCGACGTCAAAGAATTAAATCTATCGTGTGAACAGGTACTTCAGCTAAATTGTTTAAAAATTCTGTCCTTGCTGTCGGCTCTGAGTTGCATTGCAGGGCGTCGATGCCGGCGCAAAGCAGGCTGTGTCAGTGCTGGTTAATACATACGATATGTCCCCTGAACGCGACTGAGCCACAATGTCATCATCAACAATGATCCAAGACTGCCGACGAACAACCTACGGACTACGTAGTATAAGATTTATAATTGTGTCTATTCCACATTCTGTCTTACAATTCTACTTTCTGCCTCCATCTGAGTAGTTTCGTTAGCGTTTCGTTTCGAATTTTACGAGAGAGATCGCTGTAGATGTTTAGAACAAGGTGTTACAACCTAAAAGAGGAAGTAGAAAAATATTATGGAGAATAATACTAATCTTTTCTGCCTTTAGTTTGATGTTGAAACTGTACGACTTAAGAAAAACTCCATTTGAAATAATAGTCTTTCTAACGCAATATTCAATGGCAAAATATGCCTTTTGACAAGTTTTAACTAGAACATGTTGAAATCTCTAAGTATGTAAATCTTCAACTATTTTTTGAGAACATCATTGAATGAAAACATGGTGCTATTTTTATTCAATATTTTGTGGTTTGTAAAAATTAGTATTTTGCATGCGCTAATAAGTATGCGTGACCCTTGTGTCTGATTTACGAAGGTTGCAACATAGGTTTATTTCCTGATAGATGTGTGCTTCACTGCTTACAACTGGTAGAGACTGGGTCACACCTGCCAACCTCAGTGCACTTCACAGAATTATATCAATAATTTGGTTGGCGAAGTGTTTTGGAGCGAATTCCTCTTGCTTGCAGATTTGTGGCACTGTTTTTTGTGCTCTTCAAAATATATAGATCAAATTTAGCTGCTTCCTATATATTTCTAGGAAAGAGAATACTTTTTGCATGTAGATTTCAAGAAAATATTCAAGCATGAACGAAAACTTTAATATTTTATCAAATAATTTGTAGAGGAGAGTTTATAGCTCGATTTATTCAGCCCTATCCAAATCGATTATATATTTCGTTGGCATTCAAAGTTACACCCTCTCCAGTTTTGCACTCGCCTGCTGCAATGTTGCTGCCTGACTGTCGTGAATGTTACTTTATTTCATGGCATTTCACATGAATATGTTGTGACGCCCTAATGAGCGACCTCATGAATTTATGGTTCTGTATGGCCAAGCTATAATGGAAGCAGAAACAGGGAAATAGAAATTGCTTTTTTTGTGTGAAATATTTTTCACACACCCTGCCGAAATCACTGCTAATAAATTTGAACAAATTTAAAACTTCCATTTTAAATGAGAACTTTGAGGTTGTTTCTTAGAGGCTTATAATTTCCACTAATAGTTAATATGTCATTAGAAATTCATCCTATTAATGTAATACATATTAGCGGTATCAAATGCAAAAGTACATTAGAGAAAATATGTTGAAATTAAACACTACCTCAAATTAAGTTCTCGCTGTTGAATTAGTTAGCTAGAAGTAAAAATGAAGCTGCGTTCGCAAGCGGCCTGATTAAAGCGGCAGCACTCACGTGATAACTCCTTGTAACACAACGCAAGCTCAGCGTGATTGTGGTCGCACCACAGTCGACACTGCATGTAATGGAGGTCATAGCCAGCCAGCTTGGACTTTATACTTCAGGGAAATGATGTTGCAAACTGTGCGGACGGAGCTCACGTCCAATCACGAGCTCTATGTTTAAGTAGGTCTTCGACCACTGGGGAAGAAGTCGCAAGGCAGCAAGTCCCCTTGGTTCAGCCGAAAACAGAACTACGTTTGACAGAAATTCTTAAAGAAATGCATAGCACTCACCGTCTTTCTTTGATATCTCTTTACATTTTTCAGAATTGTTAAATCTAAACCTCTCTCCTCCGTCCTCCTGACCTGGGTTGCTGAATTGCCCTTCTTCTAGCCAAATTCTCAAGTTGGCTGTAAAAAAAATTTGCTCTTGAGCCACTGAGCAAGTGACATCCCTACCGGGTTACCAGATGGCAAGTCGTGTCCATATTCAACGGTAACTTAAAAAAGAAAAAAAATTCGAAGATTGAAAAACAAGACACATCTGGCAACTCTGCTCTGCTCTGAAGATCCCTCAGACACCTGATGACATGTGGGTGGGTGTTCATTCTCATGTGTTTTTTAAAGCCGAATTAAAGAATTTTGGACTGAAGAAGAGCTAATGTTGGAACCGTGGCTGAGGCTGGCTAGACGTGCAGGTCATTGCACTTGGAGCGCGGTGGCCTCGTTTGACAAGTGTGCGCTGCTCACGCAGAGGTCGTATGGAGTACCCGCCGCTTCACTCTCACTTGCTACTCTTGCCTCCCGCACACTTGTTTCAGCTCAAGCTCCACTGCTCTCTATCTCTCGTTTATGGCGCTCGGAACATCTCGTTTCTTTGTGAGACTGCTTCTCAAGTTCCTCTTGTTCTCGGTACTGTATTCTCTGAGTGAGTTTTTGTTACTCTCTGCTTTCTGTTCACAACATTTCATTGAACTTTTGTTCTATTTTTCATATACATAAATTGATCTATTTTGTCCTCGATTCTAACTATCTTTACCCTATGTTGTGCAACACTTCCTCGCTACTCTGTTTGGTTTCTCTCCATAATTTCGCGTAGTTTACTTCCTCTTCTCGGTTTTCAACCTGTATCTTCTTGCCTCTGTATTCATTTTCAATTTTTTTCTCTTGTTAGTTCTGTTGGTATTCAATGTTTCACCCTCTTTACTTTTGAACTCGCCTGCTGCACTGATGCAGCCTGACTGTCCTGAACTTTTATTTACTCCACAATATTTTACTTGAATATATTCTGACGGCGTACGATAGACCTCATGAATGGATGGTGTAATTGGGCGAAGCTGGAATGGAAACGGGATTAGTGGAATAAGAAGTGTTTTTTTTTCTTTGTATGAAATACTTTCAAATATCTCACCGAAATCATCGGTAATAAGTTTAGTAAATTAATAAATTCCATTTTAAATGAGCACTTTGAGGTTGTTTCTTGGAAACTAAATATTTAATGTTTCCTTCAACCTCATTCTTCGTACCAGTGTGTTGTCTCTTAAAGTTATGTATTGGAAGGGATTTTCTTTTAGTGTCTCCTTGGGCTTTGGGATTCCTGAGATTGGGCTCCTCCCGGAGGACACGAGAGGCTACACATGTACAGATTATGCCATATATGCGTTCCTGGCACGCATTGCTGAAGCTGCCCACGCGGAATCACATTTGTTTTCATTCAGAAGTTAATCATGGGCTAATTAATCGTCCTTGTCTTCTTTTTCTCATCACTGCACCCATCGTGGGAAAGGCCGCATTATCTCGCAACCGTCCTCTGGTGCAGGTGTATTCGTGTTACTTGCATTTTTCGATTTATGTTCATTTTTACCTTTTACTTCTCTCAATTTGTTACACTTGAGCGCTTTTCCAATTATAAAATTGTGAACTTTGTCATCAGTGATTTTCTGCTTGAGTATCTTTTTATGTATCATACCTTAATAGATCAGGAATGATTTTTGAACATTTATTGCAATAGTACAAAGGGTCGTCGACTTACTGCGGGGTCGCTCCTTCAGGCCAATGTAAGAAAGAATTTCTTCAATTGGAGGGCAAATATGCAGAGTGGCCTAACCCACAAATCAGAGATCAAAACTAGCAGAGCGGATTAAGTGATAATTTCACCTCATAGCTGCGTGGATGTTTTACAGGCAGAGTGGCCTAGTTCCTAATTAGTTCCTAGTTAGTAACTTGGCTAGGAAAAGCCAGTTTGGCAACCCTGCGATGAACACCACGCCTCTAACTTGAGAGTCTTAAAATTCTGTGTTTTGTGGGTTAGACCACTCTGCATATTTACCCTCCAATTATTCATTGAATTAGTGCTGTAAAATCAAACGACGTTTGTCAAAGACCATTTGTAACAATAAAAGTATTCACGTACTTTCTCTCGCCTTGAAGTTTACCTTCAACACCACGCTACATAGATTTGATAAATTCTGCAGCCCGTCATTTTGGTAGTCTCGTGTGCATCGCTATCGCCTCTCCCTCGCTGCCGCCCACTCCACCAGTACACGACGGCGCTCTCTGCACTCGTCAGCCCTCGCTCTCTTCTGGCTTACTCCGTTCCCTCTCGCAGCCCACCGCTGCCCTGCTCTGTCGCCTGCCGTCCTCTCTTCACGTCTGCGCTCACTACATTCTATATATAGAAGATGCTCTCTATATTGGTTTTGATTACTACTCAATCTTGGAGCTTTTGTATCTAACACACTACGGACGTATGTAATGCTTTACGTCTATCCATTCTCTCATCTACTCTAATCTGTCATTTTATCTACTGCGCTATTTTTAGTCATTCACTCACTTATTGTTTAACCTTAATTATTTCTTATTATTCTCTTCCCTTATATTTTTAGTTGTCTTTCCATTCTTTCACAGGTATAGCATTTCCGTTCCCTCTTATCTACCTCATGCCCCGGTTTACTAACCTCTACTATTCTTGTTTAATTCAAATCTACTGTCCTCTTTTCGTCCTTGGTTCTATTGATCTAAATATATATATATCAACATACTGCCATCTTGTCTACACCCTTGCATTTGTACGCATTGTTCTATTCCCATTGTACTGTCTCTGTTAGCAACGGCTTTTTGTCTAAACATTTTCTTTCCTCTGTTCACTTGTTAATTTCCATCTGAGGTTGACTCACGAGTTTCCATACTCCACGTACCCACGAATGTACTTTTTTTGTCTTTTCATAAATTTCTATTCTCCATCTACCCGCAAATTTCGGCCTTCGTGTACCCGCACACTGCTACCTGTCCATGCCGTCAGTGTGAGAGCAACAAGTGTGGTCCTGAGTTCAGTAAACAAAGGAAAAGAAAACTTTGAAAGCATGAGCTGGTTGATGGGAATGTTATCAGTCCAGATATTCATTATTATTAAAAATCAAAATCAATTAAAAGAGATGATCTGTGGTTAGCTCTTTTCTCGAATCCATTCAACACTCAATGATGAGATGCTGAGAAAAAAAATATGGTTACTCACTGGGGTGGAAAAAGTTGACCAGTTTAATGTTTTTTAAACAATTTTTTGTACAAATTGGAGGGTAAGTTCTGCAGCTCACTTAAAAGCTTTTCGTTTTACTAAACAGGGAAACTTTTACAGCCCTGTCGATGTTATTTGGCGTGTTGGGTCGAGTAATAAGAAAGTCTTGTAAACAAAATTGATAACAGGACTGAAGTGACATTAGAACTGATTCAAATGACAGTTCGATGCTAATTGTCTGCGTTAGAACAGTAGAAATAGCAAATGTGTGTACAGTAAACTCTTAAAAAGTCCTTGCATACGTCACCAAGTAATCGTAATAGTAAATAGAAAATACAGGATGCTGTGTTATATACCTAGAATAAAACATTCTTGCACAATGCTGGGACTAGATTTGGGCAGGATTGCATTGACTAAATATTAATTGCAATCTACCCATAAATTTTCCAAACTTCCGTCTCTCAAGTATTAATGATGCTCGGGAATATTCACACTCCAATTCTAGACGAGCTGCTGCCGAGTGAAGGCCAGACAGCAAGTGGTTCGTGGGCTCAAGAAAAGCTCTTTACGCCGCCTCTGAGTGTTTCTTGAATGGCCCTTCTCAACAGGATCAATCAAGCAGTTGTGGTGTGCGGTTTAGGTAGCAGCTGTATGGATGATATCATCAGGATCACACACAGTGCTAGTATGGAGTTTCTGTAACGGTGTCGAAAACGTACCTAGTGTGCAGTTGGTGTAACTGGTCTACAGAGGATATTTTCAAATAGAATTCACACAGAGCTGATTTCCATTTTCTGTAGACGATGTACCATAAGTTGAATGTTTTCAACAAGAGTGTGTGCATACGAGAACAATACTTTATAACGGAACGCTGTGCGTCGTTTTCCATTCTGACGTAAATCAGTTCCTAGTTGCTTCTTCATGAACTAGCATTTGCATGCTCACGGTCATATTGATACCCGTTACAAGGCAGCATAAATTCCTCCTGAAGACGTAGGATCCCAATTTGTAACAACATACGAACTGCATTGTTCGGAGAAAAATACATTTACTTTCTGCTGAAGCACATTACCTTTTGTGTTCATTGTAAGCGTTCTGGAGGCTACGAGCGAAGTATCTCAATGTGTATTTTTCAATGTGTATTTTTAGATGATTTGCAAGCCTGAGATATGTCGCAGCTCTCGAGCACAGCTGAAGACGGTTTTGATTGGTCGTGGACAAGTAAATGACACTAGCAGTTTTTTGAACAAAACTCGCCCGTATGTTTAATTTTATTTGACTAAGAAAAATAAAAATGCGATAGCTAATTTAGCCGTTATTTCCAAAAATAATTTTGTGGCGAAAAAAATTGTGATGTGTATTCAATTTAGGAACTCCGAAAACAAAATTCTTCAGCAGGGTTGCTTAAAAAACTTTTTCAGAGTGTCTTCGGGCTTTAACTGAAGGCATTGGTGGGTTCCCTGAACGTCAGTGAGTAGATCCTACACTTCTGCTCTCTTTACGTATGCTGGTGCACTGTTGTTTACGCTTTAAGCACCGCTCTCGTCGTACCTCCATGTCATTCTAGCAATAGTCCTGTTACTTCAATTGCTGCACTTTGAGCACTTTATCTTATCCAGTTGTCTCTCAAATGTGCACAAATTTTTAGATCTGTTTACAGTTGTATCATTTTCTCTCTGATCATTGGTCTAAATTACGCGACTCTCTCTAACCAAAACGCATGTCACTGTCTCCTCGTCTTTCAGTTGTCTCTTCAGTTTATTTACCCTCATTTCGTTTCCTCTTATCTATTTTTATGTAATTTCTGCTTGTGCATCAGTTGTTCTTTTCTAATTCATTTTATTCGCCAGGTTTCAGTTTTCTACTCTCTAGGTCCAAACTCGGTGCGTTTCAGTAATGTATCTCAACAGTCTCAAGTACTACTCTTCATCGTAGAACTAATAAACATCCTAAAAACCCTTACTTACGCTTTACCGCATTCTTCTCTTGATTCAGTAACATAATTTCTGCTCTCAATTCTTAAGCTGTACAATCGTAGGTTTCGTTTGACAAGAATATCTTCGGTTTCATTTGTATTATTCCTATAGCTCTTTCTGTACCCTCATCGTACCCACCTCTCCCTCACCATACGTTTGCCGACCTCCCAGGGTCACCGAGTCCACGGTCTCTTAAAGCTGGTAGACGCTTTGTTTCTACCGTCTACTTTGCTGCGGCGGGCATTGACCTCTACGCGTCTACTCCTACAGTATTGATCCTGGCTCCGAGGGATATTGTGAGCAACAGACTATGATCCTCGGGCGATCTCTCATGATCAGCGAATCGCTGAACTTGCGCTGTTTTATTTTACTCTAGGCTGCCTAGCTGTTACTTTGGTGCGATAATCAGCTTCAAGTTGTTGGTTCTTAAATTTTGTGGATTTAGATTGCCGTAATCTTCACACTAATCTCGTGATTTAACTTCTAGGCTCCTGCATTTTCCGGATTTAGGTTACCGTTATCTCTACGCTGATCTCAAGATTAGGCCCTAACCCTTGCTCTTCAGAATAACTAGAAGTGTTTGCACTGAATTTAAAAAAGTGGAATGGTTTTTGAATTCAGGAACGGGATTCGGGGTTACAAATTCTTTTATAGCTTGCAGCGCGCTAGTGGAAGTGTCTTCTTGAGTTCGTCGTGTTATGTATACATGAAATTGCCCTATTTCAAGCTTTATGAACTCCCTTATAAAAATGAAGGGTTCAATTTCGGTTCGTTTACCGCGACATCCGTTTACCGCTTTCAAACAACTTCGTTATTGCTGCCTTTCTTCTATTTTTTGATTTCTGAAATTTATGTACGTCTGAGTATTTAAAACTTCATCTACGGAAGCTTAGCGGAAATTTTTGATGTCTTTTTCGATCAGTTCGTGGAAACTTGTTTGAACTCATAATAAATGAAATTCATATTCGCGCTGTCGTACTTCATGAAGTCCTCGTATGAAAATATCTTATCAGTTGTGAATAATGCTGTCCACAAATTATTAATTCAGCCTCCGATGATTGCTCATTGAATTGCTTCTGATACCCCTCAGGAGGATACAACTATTGTATCTATGGGAATTAACGCTCCCAGGGGGACAATGTGAGGGCCCGTGCTAAAGGTTAGGTAGGTTTTTTTTTGTTAAAATAACTTAGGTTTTTGTTCTGTTACGGACCAACTTTTTTTCGGTTCACTGCTGTCCTGTTTTTTCAACACCTACTGCTTTCTTCTTCAACTTTGATCTTGTTTCATGAACTTCTTTCTCATCTTACTGTTTCTATGCCCTGTCTGCATAGATTCCACGTTCCCTTAACTCCATACTGAATGGTGCCTTCTTCCTTCCTCTCTTTGGATCTCATTTGTTGAAAATAGGGGAGGCTTAAACTAACTAATAATCTAATTGCTTCTGATAGAAATGACTAAAAAGGTCTTTTCCATACTGCTCACTCTTGGGTAAGAACTGTGAAATATTGATCTCGATTGCTAGTGTAAAAATTAAGTTACGTTAAAATAAGAAAATGCTGTATTATTCTTTTCGACTTTGAAACCTTGTGCGAGGTTTCTTGGGCTAAACATTTAAATGGATTATTTTTTTTAAATTACATAATTATTGCAATAATTTACGATTTACTAAGTGTTGTAGTTAAGCAGTATAAATTAATCTCAGATATTTCTCCTTAGCCACACGTAACTGACCTTATATCGCATTCTATGATTGCTATGTGAAAAGGTCAAAATGTGTTCTTAACGAGCCCACACTATTTTGAATTTTTTTGCTATCTTGGAAACTTGAAGAATTTGAGAACTTGCTGTCTGTTTGTGTCATTTTTATGGCTATTCCTTCAATGACCTTTTTGGTGCTTGAATGTCATTGCGTGTAAGTACTCTTTTATTCACCAAGCCTTCCATATTTTGCTATTTCTGTACTTTCATCCATCACTGAGTGATTGAAGCTTGTCAGTGAAAAAAGACGTGGCTAAGGTATTGATCTTTTGGCGTCAGTCTAAGATAAAGGCTATAGAAATTCAATACTCCATTTGAATCGATCTCTCTTGATGCAAATAACGAGAAAGTTTTTGAGCTACGATTGATTCTATGAGATGTTCATCAGAAACCAACTTGCGTCATTCTCCTTCAACGTTCTGTGCGTTCTAAATTATCACATTTTATGAATGCCTCCTGATAGCTGATTGGCGTTTGAATTCACTCGAATTTACTTGGTGAATTTATTCATTGTGAATAAAAAAATTATCTACTTATTATATCTTCTAGTTTTAAACTTGAATTTTACTCCTAATGACTTCTTCTCTTCTGTACTATGCTGAACGTTATTAAGTTTTGCTGCAAGCGTCGACGATGTAGTTAAGATATTGTTAAAAAATTTACAAAAATATTTTTGTTTGTGAACACTTCAACCGATCCCATTCTTGAGATTCGTAAAACGTTTATGAAATAGAAATGTATTATTCTGACATTATTTGTTACGACATTATTCATTTTTGAATCATAAGAATCTTGCTGACGATCGATGAAACTTTGCATCGTTGCCATGTGCTCACGTGCACATGTTGACATCTCGCCGGTTTGCTGATGATTTGCTCGTACGTTGCTGTGGCGGAAGAGCTCACTCGTGTGCCACGTACATTCAGCTCAACAACGGGGAAGTAGGGTAGATTTCTTCCTGTTCTGGGGGCGGATTTCCGGATATTTTACTTTGTCTTAGCTGTACAGCCTACTTTGAAACTTCACCTTTGGACTTGACTGGACTACGTGGTATTTTTTTCTGCCCTAATGAACTGTTTTTCATAGCGTTTGCCAAAAACACTGCGTTATGCAACCTTATGTCATTACCACATGCTGTGTGCTCAAATT
>JACJUY010003866.1:68398-79526 GCA_014220935.1 Platorchestia sp. MABIK | reverse complement strand
AATGTTAGTATGGACGTCACAATGCTCAAAGATTGTAATGGACAACTGAACTGAAACGAAAACCTCATTGACTCGATCGTAATTTGATCTTAATCTATTCAAAGATTTATTGCACTCTAAACAGTGTCACTTCTTGGTTTCTTCCTAAATTAGAAATGAATCTTTCAAAGATTTTTAGTTTGTTAAATTTCATCCCATCTAAAATTTAATCTAAGTCTAAACAAAAAGTTTATTTCATTCCTCAGGATCAATCCACTTTTTCAAATTCATTCTTTTTCCACATGATCAATTACTTTTCTTCATAGTCAATCCCTTTCTTCATGGTCAATCCCCTTTCTCGATGACCAATCCCCTTTCTGGATGGTCAATCTTTCTCCTTATGGTCCAATACTCCGAAGAGTCACAATAAGCCTTAATTTAATGACTTCCAAAATTCGCTGTAAATGACACTTTTATATGCAATATGAACTCAGTGCTTTTTGACAAGTTACTTGACACTTTTGTGTTAAGGAACATTCGGGTTCAGCTCAACTGTCCTTTGTCATCACCGCAGTGTCTTGTTACATATGGGCGTCCCTCCAAACCTTCCTACATCGACTCCTTGACTGCTTCTTTTCTTCCAGTCCCTCTTCCACCCCTCCTTGCCCCTCTTCCACCCCACCTCGTTTCTCTTCCATCTCTCCATGTCCCTCTTCCACCCCTCCACGTCTCTCTTCCACTCCTCCATGTCTCTCTTCCAACCTTCTTCTTCCCTCTTTCATCCTTCCACGTCCCCCTTCCACTCCTCCACGTCCTTCTTCTATCCCTCTAGGTCCCTCTTCCCCTTCCTTCCACGTTCCTCTTCCACCCCTCCTCGTCCCTCTTCCACCTCTCCTTATCCCTCTTATACCCCTCTACTTCTCTCTCCCACTCTTCTACGTCCCTCTTCCACCCCTCCTCGTCCCTCTTCCCTCTCTCCACGTCCCTCTTCGACCCCTCCTCGTCCTTCTTTCACCCCTCCCCTTCTCTCTTCCATTATTCTACGTCCCTCTTCTACTCCTCCTCCATCCTTTTTCATCCCTCCCCGTCTCTCTTCCTTCCCTCCCCATCCCGGCTCCTCCTTACTCTACCTCCCTCTTCCCCCCATTCCATTTTCCTCTTCCACCCCTCGATATCCCTTTTCCACCCCTCCACATCCCTCTTCTTCCTCTCCTCGTCCCTCTTCCACCCGTATTCCACCCCTCCACCGAAAGTATGGCGCACAACAAGCACAGGCACACATGCGGGCAGATTGTGTTTCAGATTGTGTGCGTCTTCAGCCCAGCGGCAGACCATAGGTCCGGGTGTGATGGCAGGTGGTATCTATACCTTCGTAGTAGCTACACCTGCACCTGTACCCTTAATTACTGCTTAGACCTGCACCTGCACCCTTAGTTGCTGCCTACTCCTGCACCCTTAGTTGCCAGCTTTAGAATCAAATTCAGGTGCTGTTCAAAATTCCGTGTTATTTAGCATATTTAAAAAAGTTTTTATATCACCAAAAAATGCATCGGATACACTGAATACTGCATGAGCACGCTGTGTTATCACAATAGAATGAATTTTACAAACATAATGAATCAGCAATATTTGAACCATGGGCGTTGTGTAGAAGTAAATCAATAGTTTCCCGTTCATGACTCAGTTACTTCTGAAACTTTAAATGCCTGTTCCACTTAATGAAGTTTCAAATTTGCACGACTCTCACCCCTCACATATTCAATGCAATGCCGACACCTGCACTTCAACTTTATTTTTGAAGTAAATTGTTTTAAAATTGTTGCACACGTTAACCGCAATGGGTTAAACCACAGTTTAATGTTCAACTCAAATTTCAACGTAATTGTACCAGGAAATTCTGAAAATAGCAAACATTAACTGAATTGGACCTTTATTTAGCGATGATTACGTATCTATGAATATTGAGTTTGTGACTTCTGGTCGGTGAGCAGCATTATGAAAATTCGTTCCGTGTGCCACCGGTGGCTCTCATTGCGATTAACGAGTTGAGTTTTTTGCAGAGTACTACACGACGCTCACCTCGAGTACCATATCGATAAGTACCGAGGACGGTAGAGGAAACAAGGTAGGGTCATTTCTAAGGGGGAAAATACACCTCCTCTTGTTCGCCTAGCTAATAAAACAGCTTCATTTCAAACAACATTTATGACGTCACCATTGCGACATGTCGTTAGGCCAATAGTGGCACCTGATATGGGCTAGCAGTGGTGCCAGATGCAATACGAGGGCTGCTATTGGTTCGTTGCCATGACGTCAGTATTGCCACACGTTCAACGAAAAAAGACTGGTTTGACCCTACCTTGTTTCTCGTACCATGGTGCCGAGCGAACGTGTGGTTGCTCGCTTTTCAGATCTGAGCAAATCTGAAATTTTCATAAGCATTTGTTGGCGTATCGTGACTACCGCGATGCTCAAATCGAGAGGGCAATTCTCCCGCGCCCGCCATTAACATAATGAAATAGACCGGCAGCATTGACGCGCCCCATGCGCTCCGCTCTCATATCGAGTTTTTCTTTTTGGAACAACGGCTCTTAACCTGAGGGTCGCGACCTGCTGCTCTGTTCTTGCGAAGTTAGGGCAGGATTTTTGTGTGGCTGCTCTTGATTGGTTGTAGCAATCATATTTGTTTTGTGCTGCCTCGTAATTCTTTTCTTCGCTTGACCGCGAACACAGCGTTGCTCGAACTTTACGGAAAATTCTGCCGAGGTCGTGAGAAATTCCAACAATTTCATCATTCCGAATCGCCTCCTGAACTCTTCTTGCCAGTGCTCCCACTGATAAAATTCTGCCGAGGTCGTGAGAAATTCTAACAATTTCATCATTCTGTATCGCCTCCTGCCGGTGCCCCCACTGATGAGTCGTGCCGCTACCAAGCAGCGCCTTCGTCGCCGCTCTTACCTGCGCAGGGCAGCTGATGCTTTTGTGCTGCTGCTGCCGTAAGGAGGTCGTTCCAAATATTTTTTTTGTTGCTCAGTTATCACAATTGTGTCGCAAAAAGTTTTTTTTTACCGCCTTGACCTAATCGGAGTGAAGACGTCATAATTGTGATACAGAAAATTTTAATCTTCTTGACCTAATCGGACTAAAGTTATCACAATCGTGATGCAGAAATGTTATTTTTTATGTTGCTAACCTGAAGGTATGGGGATGTGCAACTCGTGAGTTGAAAAATTTCTCCTCGAAGTTCTACCCGCCTTTGTTTGCTTTAATTACCATTGGAGCTGCACATACTGGGATGAAAATGCTTTTAGTACCGGATCAGAATCGAACCAGGGTCTTTCTTGTGCAACGTTTGATCCTAACGATTATAAGGATTGGGAGGGAAAGCAGCAGACGTTGCTCGACAGTGATCCCAATTTTGTCGCTCAAATCTGTGACCCAAATCATCCTGCGATCCAAATCATCCTACGATCCAAAACATTTTTCCTTATCACCTATTATTAGGGGTAGGTTATTTATATCCACCAACAAATTAATTGATAATTTAGAGCGGGCACTAATAATTTACCGCTGGTTCCAACAATTTACCGCTGGTTCCAATAATTTACTGCGGGACTAAAATATGAAATCCTGCGAATATTAATAATATAGTGCGGGCGTTATTAATTTACCGCGGGTTCTAATAATTTGCTGCGGGACTAACATGATTTACTGAGGGTAATAATTTCCTCGTTAAACAACACGCAAATACTACTCACCTCAAATACTCTGCACTATTCATACACTCAGTGTAGACTATCTTGTGATCATTACACACATTTGTCACTCCACTAAACTTACGTTAAGCACTTCTTCAACATGACGTACATCTTTGTCATCACGATAAACACGACAATTTTGTGATCGTAATGCGCCAATCTAGCAACACACGAAATAAACGCAAACGATCAAGGGTATTCAACACGCCTAATTCCAGGAAACACTTAGACCTTCCCATGCAATACTCAACCAACACGCAAAACCAAAATGATTTCTGAACCTAACGCGGTCTCATCCCTCGACCGACACAGATTGTGTCAACAAATGGTATTGTAGCTCCTCTGTTTTTGATGGACTTCGTGAACGTCCTTAGGCTTGATTCATACCTACACACGAGTCCAGGCCCAGCACATGGGTCCAGGCCCAGCACATGAGTCCAGGCCCAGCACACGAGTCCAGGCCCAGCACACGAGTCCAGGCCCAGCGCATGTGTCCAGGCCCAGCCCATGGGTCCAGGCCCAGCCCATGGGTCCAGGCCCAGCCCATGGGGCCAGGCCCAGCACATGAGTCCAGGCCCAGCACACGAGTCCAGGCCCAGCACACGAGTCCAGGCCCAGCACACGAGTCCAGGACCAGCACACCAGGCGGCGCAGCAACAATCACAATCAATTGCAGTAGCCTCATGTGCTGCGCTGCCTCCAACATTTGCCCGCACTGCCGCCGCCCCGACACGACACTGCCGAGCTATTAATTCGTGATTATATTCGCCAGTATTGGAGGCGAGGCTCGTTCTCCTGACGCTAATTTTGCTCGCGGTAAATTCCCAGGCCGAGACACCGGCATCTCGGTCGCTGTAATGAGTGGTCTTTATTCCAAAATGTAAATACTGGCGCAAGTCTCCGGCAACCACCAATTACCAGAGAGATGAGCCCTGGAACTGGAAGATCTGCCGGACCTTGAGACCCAGGCTTTGTGACAAAAACATCCATTTTGTCAGCCAGTAGCGTATTTTTTTTGCTCATGAGTATTTGTTTGTTCGATGATTTTTGGCTGGAGCGTCCTTGCTGCTGTGGGCGGTGCGAGGATGGATGAATTTTGTTCCTGCTTTTTTGCTGGTCCTTAAATCATCGCGGCCTTTGGTAAAATATTGACTGATAAAATGAAATGTTTATTTATGAAGTATTCAAATAAAATATAAAATTAATCTAAAGATTTTGAGCTCGCTTTTACATGTAAGCTTATGTAAGGGGATTCACAAATGCATAAATCGATCTAATTTTTATGGAATTTTCACGTGTTAACATTTTCAAAACCTAAATTTAACACAAATTAGATCGATTTTGCCCAGCATTCGTCGAACGGATTCATAGTGATGGATAATTCATTTCTATTGGATTTAAAGAGTTGCAAATTTTTACATATATCCATGATAATAGAAAATCCGCCTAAGCAGACGAACTATATATATAACCTTACACTGCCAGAAAAAATATGCGTCTCAGCTCAAGGATAAAATTTCACCCAGTTGTTGGTCAATTATTGACCAAAGATTCCTGAGATGAAGTCTCCCCGTATAAAGCGCCTTCAATTTGGTCTTCACGTCGCCCAAGTTCTTACCTTCACTTTTACTAGCCTGCCATTGTAACGTCTTAGCCAAGTATTTGTGTGATAGTAACTTTGATAAAATCGTTTTAGGGCTTAGCCATTCAATTGGATGGGTGCTAGGCTAGTATTCTTTGGATTGTGCCTTAGTTAAAATCATACTAGGTGTTGGTCTTTTGATTGGGTACATGTTATAAAAGTATTCCTGCACTTGTTGTTTATTTAGAATCATATATGGTGTTACCCATTCGATTGGAAACGTGTTAGCCGAGTATTCCTCTGATTGTTGCTTAGTTCAAATAATTTTAGAGCTGACCCATTCGACTGTGTACGTGCTAGGCTAGTATTAACGCAATTGTCCCTTAGGTAAAGTCATATTAGGAATTAACCTTTTGATTCGATGCGTGTTAGTCAAGTATTCCTGTGATTGGACTTAGTTAAAATCATTTAGGTCTGAGCCACTCAATTGGTTTGGGGCCGCAGAAGCAGCTCGGAATTAATCACATCAGCTATGATGGAAGAGACAAAGCTCTCCATGCTGCCGAGCTCGCTACATTGTTCGTCGAATTGCGGACATTCCGAGTCCGACATTTTACAAGCTCCTCATCGGCATTTCCGTCAATTTAAATCTCCAGCTTATTTTATTCACTAATGCTCCTCAGGGTGACACTGACCTAATGTATTGAAGACTGCCATGTCCACTGCTATCACCGACAAAAGATTTGCTGCAAAATGTATCTTGGTTGCTACAAGCCGTGCAATGATTTAAGTAGCACGAGTTTCTCGAGTAATATTCAGTGCATTGAAGACTTTAATAATGAACCTGAAATTCCATGTTACGAGGCTCTTTAAGGCTTGACGGGAGCCGTGCTTCGTTTGCGATGTCTGACAACACGGCTATTTTCAACATCGATTTCTTGTGATAAACCTTGGTTTTTTGTGATAAACCTTGGTTTTTTGTGATAAGCCTTGGTTTTTTACGATGAACCTTGGCTTTTGCGACTTAATATACGACTACTTGTAGGAGTGTTGAGAAGGGAATTCATATGTCAATGGCTTAAATCTAGTCTGTTAGCATGCATAGAAGACCTCTGTCGGATCGCCTAAATTTAGAGTCCGTGTCAATTGATTAAATCTGGAATCCGAGTTAGCATACATAAAAGACCTCTCTCGAATTCAATGAATCATCATGATCTTATATTCTTTTTCTCGCCGTAATATTCCTGCAATGCATGAAAATATTGATGCAAGACTGGCATAATGGAATTGCAAGGCCGTCTCACACGAAAATGTGTCGTTAGTTTTAACACTTAGACATCAACGTGCGCCACCGGTGGCCACGGAGGGAATTTTCATAATGCTGCTGACCGACCAGCAGTTTGCAAACTAAATTTTCATAAATACTCAATTAAAGCTGTGTGAAGGCATGATCCGTTTAATGTTTGCTATTTTCAAAATCGCTCACTATAATTCACTTTAAATTTGAGCTGAGTCTTGAATTTCAGTTTAATCAATTGCGGTCAAAGTGTTAATGTTTTTTGGCTGTAATGGAAATGATAGCCTATTAAAAATGATGTTCTAGGGTGTGAGACGCCGTGAGTCAGTAATTCAACTAGATGTGAGGGGAATTTTTGATCATAAAATGTCGCGTTACAAAATTAGGCTTATAGGACATGAAAGGCAATGAGTCATCAATTGAATTATTTTTACCGATTCGGGTGAAATATAACTTACTACAATTGACCCATCAGGTGGGTGTGAAAAGTAACCAGTCATGAAATTAATGGTCTTCACCCACTAATAAAAAATTTCGCGTAACAAAATTAAGCTTACAAGATGTGGGAGGCAACAAGTCATTAATTCAGTAACTTTTACACACTGATGCAAATTTTCACGGAACGAAATAACCCCACTGAGATGTGACAGAAAGTAGCACCAAAAGCAACCGCCGGCCGGCCAACCGATCGCGTCTCCGGAATGAAAAGCGACGGTCGAATCAGTCAATTTGATCGGCGGTGGTCGCATCAAAAGACACATGAAGCGCGAGTTTTATATAAGTTCCAGCGGCCGAGATAAGGGTATTTCGCCTTTGAAATAATGCAGACACCGCCAGGTGACGGACAAGCATGGCATCCGAGGATGGGATTAGAAGTGATATCCCGAAGTGCTTCATTAAGATGCGCTCTACGATATGAGCCGTGCACTGGGGAGGCCGGTGGGCTGGTGAATTGTGGCACTGCTGGTGGTGGTGGTGGTGGTGGTGGGGCTGTTGGTGGGGTGGTGTGGTGGGGGTGGTGGTGGTGGTGGTAATCGTGGTGATGGCGGTGGTGACATTTCTGGTGGTGATGGCGGTGGCGACGCTACTGTTGATGGTGATGCTTTTGACAGAAGTAGTGATGGTGGTGGTGAGGCTGATTGTGGTTGTGAGACTGGTTGTGGTGGTGTCGGTCGCTGGTTGGACGATATTTGCAGGCGATTTTGTCACTGGAGGCACAAAGCCTCGGTTTCTAATTGGCATCATGCAGCCAATTAGTACGTTGAGCGGTTCGTGACCCACTGGTGGTCACTGAGGGAATTTTCATATTAGGGCTGATCCATCAGTGGTCTCATTCTCAATTTTGATGTTTCCTTCAATAACGATAGGAACTACATTAAGTTTTCTTTTGCACATGGTGTCAACAAAATCTGTACGGTAGAAACACGAGAAAGTCTTTTTATTCGTAAACTGCTAATCAAAACCAAATGAATGTCCGATTTATTAAATGTTTGTAATTCTCCGAACTGAAAGCTAAAATTGACTTTGATTAGGGTTGGATGTTGAAATTCAGTTCAACTCGCCGCAGTTGACTTATCAACCAAAGGACAACCCCACAAATTATTTGTGGGCTGAAAGAAAGAAAGAAAAGAAAAACAGCTTATTTCCAAAAGAGTTAAAACATGAAATGGTTATTATTGGTTTTTAAAATATCTTTACATTAACATCCTTAGTTGATAATTACACATCGGTATCGTAATACCCGTGTAAAATGTCGAAACAAAAAGTGATTTGCAGAAAAGCACAACACGAAAAAACTTGCCCAAAGTCTCATAAATAAAGGCCAAATAGTCAATTTAGCTGAAATTTTAAATCAGCCAGAGTGATCAAACAGGCAAAAAACAAATTCCATTCATGTCTGCGTGTCAGCTCCAGTAACTTTGACAGCATGAATTACTTAACTATTGTATCAGTAATGTATTATCCTTGTACTATTACGTACCGCACTGTCTAGTCATTTCAACGAATGCTCATGTAAGGTACAGGAGCAACATATATGTCAAGTGTATGTCATAATGCTGCACAAACTGAAGAGTGATTTCAAGTGGAACCTAAACTGCTGTTGCAGTATGTAAAAGTTGCAATAACTACGGTTGGTCAGCTGCAAGAGGCAATAACTGCGGCTTGTCAGCTGCACAACACAGACGGAGAACCGGCAGCTGACAGGAGGTCACCAATGACTGAATCACACCGCACAAAAACATTCATATATACAGAATAATTACAAAATCATTGCATCATAAAATAATTGCAAAAACGATTGCATTAGAAAATATTTGGAAAAATTATTGCATTAGAAAATAATTGTATTAGAAAAATTATCGCATTGACAAAAAATTGCCAAAATAATTGCATCAGTAAAGTAATATCTAACTACATAATAGCTTTAACAACATAATTGCAAAGTAATGTAATAGCATTAGCAAAATATCTAAAGAATTCTGTAAGTATATTTACAAAATAACTAAAGAATTTTGTAAATCAATTATTGAAAAACTACTGAATTATTTAAAAACATCAAAGTAATTGCAGAATTGTATTAATGTATTAGCAAAATATCTCCAAAAGTAATTAATACATTAACAAAATAGCATCAGAATTATATAAATATGCTTCCAAATAACTAAAAAATCAAATGATTGCATTAGCAGAATAACCGCAGAATTAATTTATACAATAGCAAAATAATTGCAAAATTAAATAATTGAATTATCAAAAAATCTGTAGAATTAATTAGATATTTTTGCAAAATAACTACATAATTAAATAATTGCATTAGCGAAATAACCTTATAAAAATATAAGAACATAAACAAAATAAGTACAAGAGCACTGCACTGCAGCACACAGCAGCGACATCAGCTCGTGACGTCATGTGAGGCCGCGACGAAACTTCGAAACTTTCTCAATAAATTGTCGACGTATTTCAATTCAGCTCCCGCCCAGCTGCCCTAATGAGTGTAGCTCTGCCTCAATGGGGAATATTGCTAACATCCGTGTTCTGCGAGCCAAAAATCGTGACAATAATCGGGTTGCAGCTCTGACAAATCGGATTCTTCTCTGCCAAGCCGGGTTGCAGCTCTGCCAAGTCGGGTTGCAGCTCTGCCAAGTCGGGTTGCAGCTCTGCCAAGTCGGGTTGCAGCTCTTACAAGTCGGGTTGCAGCTCTGACAAGCCGGGTTGCAGCTCTGCCAAGTCGGGTTGCAGCTCTGACAAGTCGGGTTGCAGCTCTGACAAGTCGGGTTGCAGCTCTGCCAAGCCTTGCCACTCCTCATGAGAGCACCAGCTGTCAATTTGAGCGCTCTTGTCAGTGGGGTTGTGAGCCGGCGATTTTTCGCCGAATTTCTCGGCAAAATAATGAAGGAGAGTCGCAATAAAAGGCCGGCTATCTAGCCAGGCATGCCCACATCTCCCGTTCGTGACCTAAAGAGAAAAAAATCCGCCAATAACGCGACTACCAACAACTCCAGCGTATAATTGTACACGAAAATTTCTCAGATTCCTCAGCTTGTAAAAGGGAGAGGAATCCTCTCGAGGAACCTGCTCCTATCTGCCAGATGTGTCCGAGAATTCGCTTTGTGTTGTGTCGAGCGCCCGAGATCGTGAGTGGCGAACCCTGCTGTTCCTCAGGGGCAAATCTAGCGGGAATTCCTCTGTTATAAGAAGCCTTCTCGCCGTCCCAAGTTCCTTCTGAGCCTCTTGTTTGCGCCGAACTAGGTGGGGCTTCATATGTGTATTAAGCTAATTTATATTAGTGTTGAAAATATTAATGCGTGTTTGCGTGCAGTCTTTGCATGGAAATGTGGCAATTTGAAGAATAATTTTGAAATCAGTTCCATAAATTGTAAATTTAATACAATTGTTCACGTTGAAGCGTGTTGACCTTTACTCATCGATAATTTTGCGCAGGAGGCTTCCAAGGATACAAGTTTGTCACACTTTTCAGAACTATAATAGAGTCTTCAGAACTATAAATACTTGCAATAGATCTTTGGGAAAAGACCTCAAAGAGGTCCAACTGATGTGTATGCTTCACACTCAGTTAAAAGCGCACGTATGTGATTTCTTTTCATCAGATATTTTATTGTTTTTCATCTTCCTTCTGAGTATAGACTGAATACCGTGTAGCTTATAAGCTTCAACTCAGAAGACCTTATTCAAAAAGTCAAGCAAACTCTTCTCTTCGCTGCATAATTCGGTGTAAAGAGAATGGGTTGTCTGTATTGCTCTCTGCCTCTGCGTTTGAATGGCAGACATTGTAAAATCTGAATCCTGAACGGCATGAATCTTTGAAGGTTTAAATCCGGCACAAATTGAATACAGAACGATTTTAATCTTAAACGATTTATATCCAAAACGCCCTTATTTCTTGAACGGTTTCAATCCTGTACGGTCTGAATCCTGTACGGTTTGAATCTTGAACGGTCTGAATCCTGTATGATCTGAATCCTGTACGGTCTGAATCTTGTACGGTCT
>JACJUY010003866.1:52502-68184 GCA_014220935.1 Platorchestia sp. MABIK | reverse complement strand
GAATCCTGTACGGTCTGAATCCTGTACAGTCTGAATCCTGTGCGGTCTGAATCCTGTACGGTCTGAATCCTGTACGGTCTGAATCCTGTACGGTCTGAATCCTGTACGGTCTGAATCCTGAACGGTCTGAATCCTGAACGGCTCGTCCCCTTAGGAAATGCAACTATTGAATCTTCAGGAATCGGCACTCCCAGGGGGAAGATGTAAAGTCATGAGCCGAAATTCACAAAAACTTTACTGTGATGATTCTTTTCTTACGGAAAATCATTTTTAATTTCACTGCTATCTTTTTTCTAGCATTTTTTACTCCTTTCACAACCTTTATTTTTCATCATCAACTTTTTTAATTTGGCTGTGACTGTGCGAAGGGCATCGTGTGTGGGAACGCACTTGTGCATGGATTTCCCGTTCCCTCAATTTCATTATAATTAGTGCCTTTCCTCTTCCTCTCTTCGGAACAACTTCATTGTTGTTAGGAAGGCTTAAACTAACTTATATGATTACATCTAACCAAACGGTCCGAATCATGATCGGTCAGAAGGGGTTTAATCGCACACTAAAAGTAAAGCTGACTAAGTCTTTTTACGCACAAGTTGTCAACAAAATCTGTCAAGCCTTTATTTGCACGAGTTGTCAACAAAATTTAAACACGAGTCTTAGAAGTCCGCGCATTCTGCTACGGAAGTATTCCGGTATCTTTTTGTATTTTGGGAGGAGCTTTCATTCATTCTGCCACAATGAGTCTCGTATTTTCTGTGTTTCTTAGAGCATAAATTTAGGGACGTTGGTGCTAGTCCCACAAGCTTGGCACTTCGGAGACTAGAATTCCCAAACGTCATCACGATTCTAACAATTTTTTGTGATACTATTTGTGAAGAGCGTTATTTTGCTGTGGTTAGGCAAGCTCATGGGGACTCTCGTTGCAGTTTCCAATTAAAAAGCTACTCTATCGTTTTGGGTCGTAGCAGTGCGAGGAAATTTTACTGATGGATTTGAGTTTAAATCCCAGCATGAGTTGTGAGTGAAATAAACTGTTGCCTGATTTCAAGGGTTTCATCTAGAACTTGCAGAAGCTTATCTGACCATAAAGAAAATATGGGTGGAGGATTTGGTTTGCATTGCTTTATTTGATGCCGTAAATTTGAAGGGAAATTTGAACGCTGCACCATTTTTCAGCAAAAAATCTGAAGAATGAAAGGTAATTGCCTTCGAGGCCCGGGTCGATTTGTAATCCCGAAATAAAATATTCTCGTAAATGACATCATTTAAACTATAGACATATAATGACACTGTATTTCTACACCAGTCTTTTACTCGTATTTATTTCATTGCGCTGCAATGCCTCCCTCACGGGAAGACCCAGATTTGACCGCACTAATCATGAACTCAACCTAAACATCAACCCACTCTTCATTCAACTTATTCTATCCTACTTAACATTTGCTCTTTAAGTCGGAGACATGAATTGAATGCAAAGCGTCACTTGTCAGTATTTCAGAAGCTTTCGCATGAGGCGTCACCTTATCCCATCTACGCATTCCAGTCATGTTTAAAACGAGTGTATTGCAAGCCTTGCATTAGCTTAAAATCTCGGATTTGGCACACTTTACCGTAGCTTCAATGTAGATCTCGTACCCAAAATTCCGTGACAATCCTGATTTTTTGCCGAAGCATCTACGCATGATTTTAGCCGTTCTGAGCGGAAGCTGCACTTGGGCGGCTAAAATCATAGATACCCGAGCGGCTGAAATCACAGATGCCGGGGCGGCTAAAATCATGAGTGCCGTTGCGGCTAAAATCATAGATACCGGGCGGCAAAAATTAAAGACGCCGGGCGACCATAATCACATATGCGCCCGAACGGCTAAAATCATAGATGCCGGGGCGTCTAACATCACAGATGCCTGGGCAGCAAAGTAGGACCTGGCAACTACAGGCAGACAGACTGCAGCAAAGGGGACATTCACTTTCTGTGCAGCATTGCCTGGCGCCGGGCGAGCGTATCTCGCCCCCACACGCCCATTGCAGCTTCCGGCCAACTAATGTAGGCGATAATGTGGCGTGATACGGCAGGCCTGTTGCGCGTGCTGTGCTTCCTTGAAAGTGAAACTTGCGGTCGTTGTCCTTACGCTGGCCGTATCCGTCATGACCTGCGTATTGCATGACCTGCGTCATGACCTGCGTATTGCATGACCTGCGTATTGCATGACCTGCGTATTGACCTGCGTATGTACTGTTCTACGCAATGCCGTAATGACCTGCGCTTTGGGTGCTCCTATCAGTTGCTTGCATAACAGGGTTACCTAAAAACAGGGAATTTGCAAGTACTTTGCTTATACTATGACTTTCTGCAGGGAATATTTAACCTACTCTTGCCTTAGATGAAACCTAAATATTTCTGAAGAGTATTTTACGGCGAACTGAAACTGTCTCTTGCACCACAAGATCAGCGCATGCTTGTGTGTGCAGTATATTTTTGCGAGATGGAGAAGCTAACAAACGTTGTCGTTCGAGGATCTTACTTCGTCAATAATCACTGCAGTCGAAAATCTAATTACTGAAAATTACTTCACCAATTGCTAAAATTCTCTACTGTGTAAATCGATGCCGCTGAAGACAAGCACGCAAAATAAACAAGGAACGAAAGCAAAAAATTGCTTTCCCTGCCCCCCCCCCTTCCTCCCTCCTTTCCTCCTCTTTCCTCACTCTCTCCTTCCTCCCTTATCAAGTGCTATATATGTCTGTGTGTGCTAGCCTTAACTTAGTCTGGCAAGTCACAGTTCTGGGCAGAACGCAAAATGGGTAGGTTAACAATTCTGGGTCTAATGATCGATTGGTAAGTCACGGTTCTGGGTCCAACGTAGGATTGGTAAGTCACAGTTCTGCGTCCAACGAAAGATTGGTAAATAAACAGTTCTGGGTCCAATGAACGATTGATGTCCCATTTCTGGGTCCAACGTAGGATTGGTAAGTCACAGTTCTGCGTCCAACGAAATATTGGTAAATAAACAGTTCTGGGTCCAATAAACGATTGATGTCCCTTTTCTGGGTCCAACGTAGGATTGGTAAGTAAACAATTCTAGGCTCAACGAAAGATTGGTGAGTCACAGTTCTGGGCACAACGAAGGATTGATCAGATTCAATTCTGGGCACAAGGCCAGGTTGACAAGTCACAATTTTAGGCACATCGCCATGAAGTGGACACTCTCTTCGTTCATGAATACCGGAAAATTTTTAAACCATAGATCACGTGTAAAAAGCCACATCTTTCGACAACCTAATTAAAAAGATTAAAGTGAAATTCTACACATAAATGAGCGCATATCAGCAATGTTAGAGCGAAAATAAATTTACACAAGTGTAGTTAATTCTTTAATAAGAAAGAAAACTCGTTTTACACTTCGTTGATGATCAATACTTGCAGGCAAGATATTTTGCGGCTCATTAAACCGTGAGGCGCTCCAGATGATAACGGAACCGGATATATAAATGAAATTTTGTGATGCCTTTCTTCTCACGCTGTTGTGTCCATAAAAAAACTCTTATGTGAAAGCTGCAAGGGGATTAAAAATTTTAGTTCCAACAGGAAAAAAAAGAAAAAATCAGGGAAGCGCAACTGTTGTATTTGTCGGAATTAGCTCTCCCTAGGGGGAAGATGTGAGGTCCCGAGCCAAAGGCTAGGTCAGCCTTCCTTATGTTGAAATAGAATAAGTTTTTGTTTTGTTCCGGGCTATATTTTTTTAAGCTCACCGTTGTCGTTTTCCAGCACCTTTGACTTTTATTCAACCTTTGTCTTGTTTCATGAAATTCTTTCTTTACGCACGGTTTCTTTATTTTAGGCGTTGGGGCACATCTTGTGCATAGATTCCTCGTCCCCTAAACCCCACACAAAATGATGCCTTCATCTTTTCGGAACTCTGTTGCGATGAATGCTTAAAGTAACTTTTCTGACAAGTTTTAATATGAAAATGTGAGGATTTGGTAATAGGTTTTGGTAGTGATAGTGAAAATCGGATGATTTTGGGATAGTGAAAATCGAAAATGAAAATTGAAGTACATATTTTGGAATCCTACTTGTGACATTATTTTTTGTGACACCGAGTAATGATAATCACCATCCTGATATGGTTAAACAAAAGTGTTGATTGATCATTCATTGATCATTCTACTAGTACTGATTGTTCATCCATTTGATGTAACGTTATTGATGTAACAAACGTAACAGGAACTGTAACTAATAGCGATAAATCTGAAAATCAAAGCCCTAGTGTTACTAATTGGTTCTAGAACAGAAATGTGTTTAAAAAAACTCGAAGGTTAATTTTGTTGTGAAGTTATTTACATTTGTGGTGAGGTTATTTATACACCATCTCCTGTTACACCACCTCCTGCTACACCACCTCCTGCTACACCACCTCCTGCTACACCACCTCCTGCTACACCACATCCTGCTACACCACCTCATGCTACACCACCTGTTACACCACATCCTGTTACACCACCTCATGTTACACCACCTCCTGCTACACCACCTCCTGCTACACCACCTCCTGCTACACCACCTCCTGCTACACCACCTCCTGCTACACCACCTCCTGCTACACCACCTCCTGCTACACCACCTCCTGCTACACCACCTCCTGCCACACCACCTCCTGCCACACCACCTCCTGCTACACCACCTCATGGTATACCACCTCCTGCTACACCACCTCCTGAGGGTACAATCAGCCTACCAATCACTGTTCAGTTCATCAAAAACTCCAAATAGTTTTCGCTTCGCAGAAAATGTTTTTTAATTTTTTCTTTTAAACGCCAATTGATCCACCGCGAGAAGCCTCATTGCAGCTGCCAGTTTGCATGCATTGCCTTCATTTTTGTGTGCGTTTCTTGGGCATAAATCACGGTTAATTTTTCGGTTATTACGCATGGCTTTTCTTAGGAACATTAGACGGCCCCAAACGTCCAAGACTCGGCCATGATCGGCCGCTTGTCTGCCCAGACTTGGTCTCTCTGTGCTACAGGCGCCACACACACGCAAAATAATTAGGAAGAAATTGTAATAATTTTTGCCACAGGATAATTAAAAGAAATTTTAAGAAATTCTGACACTTGATAATTACGAAGAAATCATAATAAATTTTGACCGAATGCGCTTGAAAAACTATTTTTTGAAAATATTTGAGTTGCTCGGAACACTGTTCAGGTGTTTTGCGTCTTTGTTTTTGAATTTTTAAGTAAGTACAACGTTCAAAATTATTTCCATGAAAAAATCTTTCCGCGAATCACAGTCTGATTGCCGCTCGTGTTGTTGTTTTTCGCAAATGTTTTTGTGATCTAAATATCTGTTGTTGCGTCTGTATGTTTAGTCCTTTTGTTTTCAGTAAATACTGAATGATCTGTTTTTTGAATTATAGAAAAGTAACACTTTTCTGTAATTCAAAAATGAAATTATTGAATTACATAAATAATAATAAGATAATAATACACCTAATAAATTAAAACAATAGTATAAAGGAGGAATAAATACAAAAACATAAATTAATATGTAAACAAAATAATACAAATTAATTAAATTATTGAATTATTATTATATTATAATTATTATTGCTGTTGTAACACGTTGTCGCGGTGTATGAAACTGAAGTCAATATTGAACTCAAATTTAATGTTAATCGTACAAAGCAATTTTGAACTTGCTAACAATAACAGGATCGTGCCTTTTATTTAGTTTTGATTTAGTACAAATTTATGAAAATGAAATTTGTGTCTACTGGTCAGTGAGCAACATTATAAAAATGTCGACTGTGTAAACCAGCGGCTCACGTCGCGGTCAAAGTAGGTATGTGATTTTGCATGATATTTCGTCAAATTAATTTCACTTATTTTCAGGTGTAAAATTTTTACATAAATTGCTCGGGGCGGTAGGCGTGTCCACTCTACACGTACTGATGCATTATTATTTTTTTTGTATCGCTAGAGAGAACTTCGTAAGAAACACCCAGCGTCCGGGTGCGTGTGTCCTGCATTCACTCGACTCGGCAAAATGGGACCTCATGTTCTGCATGCAAATAAATGCTGAACATGTGTTCTTGTGCTCCTGAAGCTGCCCGAGAAATAAAAGTCCAGCCGAGTGTTCCGTGTTTGTCAATTTGAAAGTCCTCTAACTCGCATATCGGTGTGACGTTGCCAATTCCGTGGTCGCTTTTTAGGTTGGGTGCTGTCGCACACACACTTGATTGTTTTTGGTGATCATTTGAATGGTGATTTTGTTTAAAAACCTTCGTCTTTTGGCTGAAATAAGATCGTTGATGAGTTAGTGAAATTCATTATTTTTTTAACCAAATATTCTTGCGACAATGTTGCTGAAAATATTATTTTGAAGCGCAGTAGCGCACTGTGCTCAGCTCAAAAGATCCAGATTTACACCAAAAAAAGCGTAGTCGAAATCATTTCGACCTAGCGTTCGCCTGCGTCAGCATATTGAAGAACTTGCAGTTAGGGAATGTTGTATTCACGTATTTTTCTTACAGCAACATCAGTGTTAGAGTCTTAATTACTTAACTGGAGCATAAAAGTAACGTGAGTTGGAGCTCCTTCGTGCAATTTTTTTTTAACATATTGGTCCTATACGCAGTCTAACTTTTTCGCGGCGTCATTTTTTATTTTAACCGCCCAGTGCAGAGGTTAAATACTAGTGAAGTTAAATCATCAATGTTCCACCGAAATAGTCAGAATGGTTACAAATCGTCATCAACATCGTCAGTTACAACAAAAATCTAGCAGAGTGCAATAGAAAAAACTGTAAAACCCTCAAAATTGAGCACCATGTTTTAGGAAGCTGCCTTAGCTACAATTTCATTTTTCCAAACATTGCGCAGCTCCACACGACTGCAATTCCCTCATTTTGTCTTCGATAAATCAGAAAACACAGGATTTATCAGCCTAATAAGTACATATTAGTAATCTACACACATACCTCTACATACTACACATGTAATTTATGATTACTCATACAGATTAACAAAGATGCTTGGATGAAAATTATAAATAGAAACTACTTCAATGCTGTTGTATGTTATGCGAAGTCATACCACACGTTACACTCCTTTGCGTACTCAGTTATGCGTACAGAACTCTACACGTAACGCTTGAAATGTTTCACGTGCAATAGACACAACAAACCGCATGTAATAGATGAAAATAACACGTGCAACACATGCAATAGACACAACAAATCACGTGTAATAGACACAACAAATCACGTGCAATAGACACAACAAATCACGTGCAATAGACACAACAAATCACGTGTAATAGACACAACAAATCACGTGCAATAGACACAACAAATCACGTGCAATAGACACATCAAATCACGTGCAATAGACACAACAAGCCAGGCGCATCACACAAGCCAGGCCCACCACCAACACGGCCGCTGCAGTGACCCACAAAACAAGGCCAGCGTCGCGTGCAAGCGCCGCCGCCAAAATCCGACTTTACGACTAATTGCAGCGGAGAGCGTTTGCTCAGCGCCCGCAAAATTCTGGCCCAATAAAAGCGAGGCGATAAACTTGCTGGCAGCGCAATTACGCGCCGCTTGCTTTCGTCTCCCGGCCTGATGCTCTATTGATCTGCGTGGCTTGTAGCGGTGTAACGCTTCTGTAGCGGTGTAGCGGTTATGTAACGGTGTAACTCACCTGAGCCTGTAACGCTGCTGTAACGGTGTAGCGGTGTAACATCACCTGCGTCTGTAATGCTTCTTTAACGGTGTAACGCTTCAGTAACGATGTAATGCTTCTATAATGGTGTAACATCACCTGAAATTGTAACGGTTCGGTAACGGTGTATCTGTGAGACTGTGTAACTGAGCTCACAGTGATCAGTGTACCCTGAAATCCTAAGAAAGATCACCACAACGTTGTCTCATCCAATTTATAACGGACCTTACTTTTTGTTCATGCTTGAAAAAAAAGTGATTTCGATGTCAATGACACATATTCATTTGTGACACATATTCATCTTACTTAATCCACTCATTAATCCAACGTCAGTAGGGTTCGTCATTTTCCAAATAAGCTTAGCTGTAACAGACAACTAAATTCTTGAGGAGGCTTTGATTCATTCCTCCAGAAGTTTCGGCTTCAAAGAGCCTCGAAGTAAGTGGGATGTTGCAGGGTCCTTAAACGGGAACAATGGTTAAAGATCTGGAGAGAAATGAGACCAAGCGAGTGTGAGCTATTTCTATGGAGGTTGCGATTTATTCCTTCGTAGGCTTCGACTTCAAAAAAACACTCAAGTTACGTGGGATGTTGCAGGGACCTAATACCTGAACAATGAAGGTACAACATCTAAAGGTCTGATGGGAAAGGGGGCCAAGTGAGTGTGAGCTTTTAGGCGGTATGTAATTTTGACTCTTTAAGGTCACACCGAGTTTGGCTGGACTGCCAAGGAATTTTTTTCGAGGAATTTTTACTGCACATATTCAGTGTCGTTCTGCATAAGTTAACCTCCATGTACTACGCGAACTACGCGCATGTTACAAGTTGAAGCTTATCCACCACACGCTTGTAACACAATGTGGCGTGTCTGCCACACTCATGTAACACGACGAGGTGTGTCCAATATACTGTATGCTTGCACTTGCTATCAAATATATCGAAGTATTTTCCATTACAAGCTGGAATGTTAACTACGTGTGGGCACTTTTTAAAATCTCTAACACGTTCATCGCGTTTCTGCGGCTGTTAACGGTTGGTTTGCTTAGGCTTTAAGTAGCAGAACAGGGAAATCGATTTTCCAGCTTGAATAAATTTTAATTCTTCCTAATGAATTTAAAAAATGCAATAGTAGGATAACATTTCACCTCGTATGATATCAATTATTTTTTAAAAAATGTCGGGAAGCGGATAAAATGTCGTGCATTTATACCGGTACGTAAATGGGCAATTTACCTGTTGGCACGCATGTGGCCCTACACGCTGGGAACGCGTTAAAACAGTGACTGCAAAAGTGCCTCTTCGGACCGAAAATAAAATCTTTATAATTAGATTGAGCAACACCTGCACGTACCTGCACGGAAAATATTTCCATGAAACCAGTTGCACACTTTCCCATAAACGTACGGCCACGCTCGGCAGGCACACATAGCTTTACTTTAGAAAGCGTCGCCATGGCAACAGCACCCAACAGAAGTAAGGAAGTTCTTTCATTGCCTCCCACAGCCATAGTTAAGGCCCCGTAGAGCATAAAAACGTGGCAGCAATTAAACGTTTGGTCGGAGGCCGTTTTAGAGACGCCTGAGGCGCATCTAATGAGAGAGAGCCGGAGTGACGGAGCGCCTCGTGATTATGTTTATTATTAGGACCCTCGGATTATCACTAGGTCGCCTCCAGCCATCTCCTGCATCTATAACTTATATTTAGCCCCAGCCGTGACACGGTCGCTGCTGGCTCCAGCAGGCTTTGCGGAGAGCAGGAAAATTGAAGAATTTTCCATAAAATGAGAGTTTTTTGAGTTCGTATCATTGAATTCAGGTGCTGTTGTGACTTTTATTTAGCCCCAGCCGTGACACGGCCGCTGCTAAGTCCAGCAAGCTTTGCGGAGAGCAGGAAAGTTGAGTCTTTTTTCAGTAAATTGAGAGGTTTTTGGGCTCATATTAAGAAGTTCAGGTGCATCTGCAGCTCATACTCAGCCACAGCCGTGACGCGGCCGCTGCTGGGGCCAGCAAGCAAGGATGGGGAGGAAGAATTGGCGTTTTTTTACGTAAAGTGAGAGCGTTTTGTTAGTTTATGTAGTGAAATTCAGGTGCAGTTATGACTTTCATATACCCGCAGCCGCGACACTGCCGCTGCTGGGGCCAGCAAGCTTTACTGAGAGCAGGAGAGTTGAGGCATTTTTCGTGAATGTTTTTCAAGTTTATTGTTTTGAGTGTTTTTTAGTTTATAACATGAAGCTCAAGCGCAGCCATGACTTTTGTTTAGCTGTAGCTGTGACACTGCCGCTGATGGCTCCAGCAAGCATGTATGGGGAGAAGAAATGCCGTTTTTCCGTAAAATGGTAATGGTTTTCGGCCTCATGTCATAAAGCTGAAGTGACCGTCATGGTACAGGCTGTTCGTGACCATCCTGAAAGTCGGCTTTCAAAGTACCCAGCATTTTCGAAAACTTAATGTTTTTAACACACAATCACATCCTACAAATGATGTGCTCAAAATTACACTCTGTTTTCACCATTCTGACGCAAGAGACGTAGTAATGTGTGTATCTATTCCCGTGTAATTAAATTTGTTTTGACACACGGATGCGGAGGCTTTCTTTTCCGCCCAGCTCTCATTAGGCAGCAATTTTCCTCTGAATCGCATGAGTATAGATCACTGCTAAAGCTATGATTTAGCTTTGTGATGAGATGACAACATTTTCTGATGAAACGACAGAATTTTGTAATATGATGGCATTTTTATAAGATGTAATAGAATAATTTTGTGATAACATGAGTGTCGTGATGTCGAGCTTCATATTGGATTTTTTGCTTGCAGCAGCAACAATTCCTGGATTTGAACTGACGCGATCAAGGCAGCCTGGAGGGTGCTTTAAATTGAGAAAAAACCCTTAGGAGGATACAACTCAGTAATTTGTAGTCGCAGTGCTTTGGAGTCAGGAGTACTTAGGAGTCAGTAGTGGTTTAATGTTAGTAGTGCTTTGGAAGGAGTACTTAGGAGTCAGTAGTGGTTAATGTTAGTAGTGCTTTGGAGTCAGGAGTACTTAGGAGTCAGTAGTGGTTTAATGTTAGTAGTGCTTTGGACTCAGGAGTACTTAGGAGTCAGTAGTGGTTTAATGTTAGTAGTGCTTTGGAGTCAGGAGTACTTTGGAATCAGTAGTGGTTCAATGTTAATAGTGCTTTGGAGTCAGGGGTACTTTGGAGTCAGTAGTGGTTCAATGTTAATAGTGCTTTGGAGTCAGGGGTACTTTGGAGTAGGAATTTGAGTGTGTCAAATTAGTGGCCCTGTTTTAAAGCAACAAATTTACTAGTCATGTCACCAGCTCCAGCGAGATCGTTGAGCACAGATGCATGGGTTCTTGAGAATTTTTGCACGAATGAACAAAATAAATTTTATCCTCTTATAAATTTTATACGAGTATCCAAAAGTCGGATGACTTTGAAAAGCAACGTTAATGAGTGTTGCGTACGTGTAAATTTATGATTGTAAAATTAATTGCTGGTATTGCTCGTCTTCTTCTTCTACTTTCATGCTTGTGAGTATTGATGTCGGTTTCTGTAACCATGCTTCATTGTTTTTTAATATTTTTTTTTGTAATGTGATTTTTTCCTGCTTTTTCGACTGCAGACTGTAAGGCATCTGTAACCATGCTTTATGGTTTTTATTGTAATATTTTTTATTGTAAAGCTTTTTATTGTAAAGTTTTTTGTAACATTTTTATTGGAATGTTTTTCCATTGCTTTTTCAACTGCGAATTGCGCAGCAGCAAAAAGCAATTACAAGACAGCTTATAAATCCAAACGCGGATTGAAAAGCTAAAGCTCGTGATATAACGATACGGATAATAAAGCCCTAACATATTTGTTCTTTGAAGCTTAAACGTTCCGTGCAATTTCTGCTGCATTTTTGAGCTTCGTTTAGATCCTTAACAAGTCTTATTTTGGCGTTGGTCTTGGTCATAATTGCTAAACCATTTTCTTGAAATATTTTCTGTTTCCTTCTCTAAATGGTTGCAACGGTTTCCATTAATTTGTTGTAGCATTTCTCTTAAATTTGCTGCCACATTTTTAGCCAATTTCCCCATTTCTCTCTGATTTATTGTATTTTCTGCTAAATTCCTGCAAAGTTTCCTTTCAATTTCTCCTACAACATTTTTCCAATTCACAACATTACCCGCAAGTTTTCCGCAGTGTTTCAAAAACGTTTTATTAGCTTCTAATTTCAAGAAGCGTTACTTCCCATACTCCAGTAACTTTTTTTTTCAGATTATCATCAATAGCTGTTCTTCAAATTCCACAATGAACTTTCGCGAGTGTCACACCCCAATATTTTTGCACCACTGCACTCAAAATTATACAAATGTCTAATTTCCTGAAAATTCATAACAATCCTGCATCACTGCGTAATATTTATTAATACAAAATACAAAATACATTGATACAAAATGCTGAAAATTTTCTTATTCCCTAATAAATCACCCCACTCACAGAAGGTGCTCTCGCTTTCTCCATTCAACACAATTTTTTAAGAAGAAAATAGGATGTTTCCCAGCACCGAGGGTGCTGCTATACAGGAAATACTATCAATGGTGTGAATCTTCGGTAATCGTCTTATTCTTCACTCCGATTCCGTCTTTAGAAATTCTTTTATTGGAGAACAGGGCGAGTTGCTTTCATCTTTGGGGCGTAAAGTGCGCGTCATGCTGCATTCCGGCCCGGCACAGCGCCCTCTGGGGCTTGCCTGTGTGTCTTGTGTATTGTGTGTGTCTGTGTGTCTTGTGTGTCTGTGTGTCTTGTGTGTGTGTGTTGTGTGTGTCTTGTGTGTCTGCGTGTTATGTGTGTTTTGTGTGTTATGCGTGTCTGTGTGTTATGTGTATTTTGTGTGTTATGCGCGTCTGTGTGTTATGTGTGTCTTGTGTGTTATGTCTCTGTGTGTTGTGTGTGTCAGTGCGGTGGTCGTCACACAGCTCATGATGTATCTGGATATGACAAGTGACACAGCGCCATTCAGCCCACACACAATGCACATATCAGTCGTGCCCCAAAATGGTCCTCAAAATTCGTCTTTGTGAACGCAAGTAATTCGTCAGACTTAACACGGCCGGTGTGCCGTAGGCCTCCTCTGAAAGGTACTCGAGTACGATCGAGGAACGCCCTTCATACAGTTATGAAACCTTGTATAATTTTGGAATTTTTTTTTGATTTTGTATTTTCAGGTCGAGTACGTCACCTACCTATTTTGAGGCTGGGTATAATTTTGAAATTGATGTTCGATTCTTTATGTTCAGATCGAGCGTGTTATCTACCCATTATAACACTCGGTATAATTTTGAAATTTATGGTCGATTCTTTATTGTGCATGTCATTTACCCATTATAACATCCTGTGAAATTTTGAAATTGATCTTTGATTCTTTATTTTCAGATCGAGCATGTCATCTACCCAGTAACTAGCTGCACTGCAACCTGTTCTTCCGTCAGGTCAGTCGTCAACAAATATATTTTTACGTGTTTTTGTCACGGGCTTGAGTGTATAAAGTTAATTTGGTGTTCATGAGTTTTTGGTCCCGGGCTTGATAAAGTTTTTTCAGCGTTCAGGGACTGAATATTAAAGTTACGAAAGAGTAACTTCACGTCCGGCTCAGGTTGAATCAGTTCAACTGCCTGCAAAACTGAGGTTCAGAAGATAGTCTATCTGAATGACTCTAGTGCACGGTCAAAAAATTGGATTCACTATTCATAAAAAACATATGACTCTTAAAACAGAATTACTCTTAGAGGAGTATATGCATTCGCGTAAGCTTCATTTGTAAATATCGTCCCTGATGGTAAGCTGCTAAGTACTGGAATTGATGTCATTTATTAAATGGATTGGCCTATTTCACATTAGTACGCCGTGTGGAATCAATGCCCGATATTTGAAATAAATATTCATCTTACCACGTGTGCGTCGTAATCTGTTTTGGACGTTCTAGAAACTATTTCTACTAATGAAATCTAAACTTAAGGGAATGTATTCCAACGATTAGAAAAACTGTTCAAGTATCTATAGTCTTTCTCAGCCAAGATTTCTTCGTACTCTTAAAATTTATATCTGCGTCATGAAGAAATGTCTCGTACTCTCTCATCGCTAGGTATGAGTAAAGCAATTCAATTTTAACAAACTTAAACTCGCTCAAACATTTATTATCACTTCTCACTGACCCTCCATAACGCTTTTAAGTCACATCGATGGGTGCAACTATCACACAGCGGTCAATAGTCCACAAATATCCTTTTCCATCATCTCTGGATCTCGTCCCTGCTATCCGGATGCCCTCAAAGTGTAGCCACACATTCGCCTTCTACATTTTACAATGAGTGTCATCCGAACATCACCCAAAGCTCGTAAGACTTGACTTGAGTGGAATCACACAGTATTTAAAATAAGGGAATTGAGTCAGAAAGTTCTCCACTGAGTTATGTCCATGGGATCAAATGATATTTCGAGTAACCAAATCAAGTCAGAAAGTTGTCCACTGAGTTGTGTGGGAACAAAAAGTATTTAGAGTAACCAAATCAAGTTACAAGCTTGTCCACTGAGTTGCGTAAGGAGGTAAAAATTTAAAGTTGCCGAATCTAATTAAAAAAGTTGTCCACCACGCACTACCTTCGCGTGGCAGGCGATCGCAACTGACCCGCCTTGGCGCTACTCCGAGCCTCTAACGATGAAGTCGAAGGAAACTATTCAAATTAGCTATTGCTTTCATGAGCCAAATATACGAGCTCAGGGGCTTTTGTTTGCGTTGTCCCGAAAGCCGTTTTTTGAGGTGGTCTGGCCTGTAACGAGCTGCAGATCTCATTACCGATACACCGGCACACTTCAAACATTCGGTCATGCCGGCTGGTATCGGCCCGGCATCGGCACATGCCGGGCCGATACCGGCGGCCCGAAACTCTTCCCTCCGGGTCACCCAAGCCGGTAAACTGGCCTAGCGAAATGTTCCCGTGGGCCCGGGAGTTTAGGTGATCTCTTGATTTGGGCCCTCATGGCGCCAGTCGAGTTCCATGCCTCTGAATTCAACTAACCCTTGAGGGGTCAAAATTAGTGGACTTTTCGGTCCACTTTTGAATTGCCTCGATATATTGTATTTCTTGTTAAATTTGTTCCCTAGTGTGTTCTTTGGGGTTGACTGCCGAGTGGCAGCTCCTTCCTCGTTCTAATGTCGGTCACTGCGTGATGCCAAAGTCTAGTGATGGTGGTTATAATAACAGTAGTACGAGTAGAAAAATGCTGACGTTAAAGGGTTAAACGTTTGTCTGAATACTTCTTGAAATTAATCATGTTCAGTTGCGACGTTTGTTTTTCAGTCGAATTTATACCCCGACCTGAACTAGAGTGGTTATCAGGAGCAGTGAAGCTCTCATGGGGGAAAAGGCGGGATTACTTGTAGAATTTCCACTTCACTAAAAAAATTGAACAATGGTTGGAAAAATGTTTACAATCCTTTTGCAAAAAATTCATCGTTAATATATTTCAAGAAAAGCTGTGGCTGACTTCCTAACCATTAAGACTCAAACAATGCTAAGGCGTAGAATGCCGACACGCCACATTGTGAATTTTACATATAAACATGTTTAAAAATAATCCGTGCGATAAATTAGGACTTCTTTGGGACACACATTCTGTGAAATAAAGTTCTCGCTGACGATGCAGTGTGCAGTTACTGTGTAGGTACACTGTTACTGATGTGTCTCCCTACTGTTGATGAAGTGATTCCTACTTTTGATGATACTGTTGCTACTTTTGATCATGCCGTTGCTTCTCTTAACTTTACTGTTGACACTTTTGACAATACTCTTACTACTTTAAAATGAAGGTTATAGCGAAGACAACAGATTTAAAATACATATCTATTAAAAATTAGAACGTTTCGATCATCAAGATCATCATCAGCTATAGTCTGAAATATAAGAATTGA
>JACJUY010003866.1:0-24359 GCA_014220935.1 Platorchestia sp. MABIK | reverse complement strand
TAACAGAAGCAATGAGTCACAGCTGTAACAGAAGCAATGAGTTACAGCTGTAAGAGAAGCAATGAGTTACAGCTGTAACAGAAGCAATGAGTCATAGCTGTAACAGAAGCAATGAGTCATAGCTGTAACAGAAGCAATGAGTTACATCTACAACAGATGCAATGAGTTACAGCTGTAACAGAAGCAACAAGCTACAGCTGCAGCAGCAATGACCAGCGTGGTTTAGACATGTGAGAAGTTCACTAGACGAAGCACCGCTCCGTAGCGAAGTATTTTTTAGTTAACACTGTGACTGCGGCGGGATAAACTGAAGGTCAATTTTCAACTTAAATTAGAGTGAATTTTAGAGAAAATTCTAGAATAGAGATTTTAAAGAAAATGCAAATTTTGGAAATAACGAACATCAAATAGACCGTGCCTTCATTTAGATTTCATTTAGTATTTATGAAAATTGAGTCAGTGACTGCTGGTCGGTCAGCAGCAATATGAAAATCCCCTCTGTGACCACCGGTGGGTCACGTCGCCGGATACGAGTTAAGTTTACACGTAAAGCGTTGTTTCTTCTAACATTCGAGGTCTTAGTCCTACTTGCTTAAAAAGAGTGTACATGGATAAGTTGAAAAATATGCTTTATTCCAATCAAGCCTGATACATCTCATCTTGTACATTGGTGTTTCAAAAACCTTATAACCAACACCAGGACGGTTTCCCCCCTCAAGCCGGTACCCATTTCCGACACCTGGGTAGAGGTGCTGGGCGAAACACAATATTAAACAGTTTTAAACAATTTAAACAATTCTATATAGTTGGAATGCAGCCCCAATTTCACCGGACACGCACTGAGTTGATCAAGTAACATTCAAATTGTTTGGTTTTTAAACAAAATATCACGGTAATTCCCCTTTAATTATCATTCATGAAACACAGTACGGTAAAAACTTTCCATCGAATCATTTAGAATATAAGAACGATGAGAGGGATTTCTTAAATATCCCTAAAAAATGACGCTAGCCGATAACGGGTAAAAACGAAATCTGAAGACGATTCTGTTGACGTTCAAATGCCGCCCAGAACGGAACGCCCGTTAAGTTGTTGTAGTTGTTGTTGCAGCAGTTATTTTTATTGTTTTTGCTGAGGTTTTCTGTTGATATTGTTATTTGTGTTGTTGTTTTTATTGTTGTTTGTATTGTTGTTGCTGATGTTGTTGTTTATGTTGTTGTTTTTTGTAATTGTTGTTGTTTTTGTAATTGTTGTTGTTGGCTCGAGGAGTATACGTCACTCATTTCTTTCGCTGTATTCCTAAGTACTCCAGGAGTGTCAATGTGCGTTCCCAGGTCTCGGAATTTGAACAGAGCCTCTATCTCGACACTGCTGCCAAGCTCTCTAATCCTCATACGTGGTTTTCTATGTGCGTACGCAACAGGGCAATAGTGCTGTGGCTTTCGCTACAAATTTTGCTTTTCTGGATTATAGAGTATGCCACAGAAGTTGCGCGCCATCCAGGTTTTTATTAAAATACATTTGTATATCAATTTTATCGATCATTGAACTCTTGTACTATTGATCAATGGTCATTTACCAATTAAACTCTTTCTTATACACGTTAGTTTCTCACCCACGTCAGGTTTAATCTGAAACATAAAAAAGAAATAGAAATTTTCGTATTGTCCACAATTTCTGGGACACCCTGTACCGGCACTTGTTCACGCATATCCCAATATCAGCGGAGACTCGAACTATATGTTTTAATCGCTATGTATTTTAATATACCATCGAACAGTCAGGCATCGCTAGGTTTTAATGCACCTGTAGATGTTGCTTCTGATGCTGGCAGCTCTGTTTCTGATGCTGGCAGGAGGATGAATTTATCAGCGCTCCCTGAAGAAAGACGTTAGGTCCCATACTCAAGTTGAAGTGGCTCTTCTTTTCGTTGAAATAGATTTCTTTGTTTGGAAAAGCTCTATACTGTCCTGTTTTTCAGCATCAATCACTTTTTTCTTCAACGTATATTCTAATGCATGCGCAAGAAATTCTATAGAGAACACAGTTGTACATAGATTCCCCGTTCCCTCAATGCCATACTAACTGGAGCTTTCTTTGAGAACACATTTTATGTAGTTAGGGAGGCTTAAACACTGTTATAATCTAATCAAATTTTGACTTAAGATGTTTTTTGTACTTGATCATAAATATACCTGCATATTTTTATTTATTTATTGATGTCAGTAACTCTCACGTCATTGATACTTTTACATATAAAATCAAAGTGTGATCCTCAATGTTAGTAAAATCGCCTAAAACAGCGTCTTCGAAAATTAAATCCAGAAGGCTTGAATTTCATTTTCGTATCTTATATACACTGGTTGCGTGAACTTGCAACATATTTGACGTTAGAACGGTTTGATTTCAGCGAACAAAATAGGCTTAGTTAATTAGGCTTAGGTTGGTTAGGTTTGCTTGTCCTAAGCTATGGGGACTGCCGCCCCTAAGGGGGATACTGTTACCTTACCTCAGCTGTTGACAGACCTTCGGGACTTCTGCCTTTCGTGCACACTTAACTTCTTTCAGTTTTCATTTAGCGCCATCCTCTTATTTGTCCTTTTTTCCTTTTCCTTCCTAACTCGCTGTGTCTATGCGCAGAGTATCCTGCACACACCTTGTGCATAAATTCCACATTTGTCCGTAGCTCATACTTACTGGTCCCTTCTCTTCCCTCTATGAAAACATCTTAACAATGGAAATGGAGACTTTAACTTCCTACCATACTACCATTTAGCAATGTGTAGCATGATTCCTTATATCATTTCATAGAGCATAACGCATCGTTAAGAAGAACTTCAAAATTTAGGAAATTCGGTAAAAAAAGCCTATCAAAATCCATTGACAAACCCGAAGACGCGTCAAAGACAAAAAGCAAAGACGACCAAAATTCCTAGTAATTACGAAGGAAGGGCGGTGGAGGGCGGCGAAAAGGGGTCTGCATGCCAGCCTTGTAACGATCCCATTGTTCGGCATAGCGGCCGTCACACGGCTCCGATTTACGGTTACATCTGCCTTAATGTGAGGCCCCAATAATGCCCTAAATGTTTAATGGAATAAGCGCTGTGTAGAACGAGGTACGATCTCCACCTGAGGTTGTTTCTTAAGTGGTTTGCACGTGAGGGCCGGAATATCATAGCGTTCAGCAGACGTGACCTCTGCATCTCTTACATACTTCCAGGGGGTATGTTAATGTTGGCGAGAATGTTTTGTGTACAAATGGCAATCCCTGAATGTTGGCAAGAATCCCTGGATGTTGGCAAGAATGTTTCGTGTACAAATGGCAACCCCTGAATGTTGGCAAGAATATATCGTGTACAAATGCAGTCCTTGGATGTTGGCAAGTGAATATTGGCAAGAACCCCTGAATGTCAGCAAGAATGTTTCGTAAAGGTACCGTCATGATGCTTTAGTAAATGAGTTATTCACTAACACCATCATAGTGGTCCCGTGTTTTGGGTGTGTGCCACAACGTGGACTCAAAAATTTACATTGATTTAATGTCTCAAACGCCCAAAAATTCACATGTATTTGATGTCTCAACAATCCAGAAATTTACTTTGATTTGATGTCTCAAACATCCAAAAATTCACATTGATTTTATGTCTCAGTAATCCAAAAATTCACATTGATTTTGTGTCTCAAACGCCCAAAATAAGTAAAGAACTAACACTGTGAGGGGTGAAGGGAGAGTTCCCTCAGAATGTGATTCAGTCAAAACAAGAATATGACTTCTCCAATTTTTCAGCATCGTGAATTGTTTCAGTGCTCCGCGTGACAAAATTCCTTCGCGTAAAAAACTAAAACGATTTGACCTTCACTGAAACAAGAATTTTACTTCATTTCAATCTAATAAATTGCAGGAAAGTACTCCTAAATTCTTGCAAGCACACAATCATACACTCGGAAATCACCAGCAGCCGACTCCAAGAACTTCTGAGATTAAGCTCATTTAGCACGTACAACCACCACAATTATCAATACCTGTGGCACTTGACGGACGGCCGGCAGTTTTGGGGAGTGCTAGAACGTGTGTTTTTTTTCATAGAGGGGAGGAGGGGAGTGAGTGTGGGTGCGTTTGGTGCGTAAATGGGGAAGCAGGGGAGGGGAAAAATATAGCGTCCTGAGCTGAGAGTTAAGAAGGTATGTTTATTCTTGAAATAAAATTGTTTTTTTTTTTTGGACCGTCTTTTTTCGGTTCTCTGTTGTCCTGTTTTTCAGCACCTATTAATTTCTTCTTCAACTTTTATCCTGCTTCACAAACTTTTTTTTTTAACTAACTATTTTAATGCGCTGGGGATCTTGTGCGTGAACATACCTCGCGCATAAATTCCGCGTTCTGATAACTCTATACTAAATGGTGTTTTCATCCATCCTCTCTTCGGAACACCTTGTGTTCTGGTTAGGGAAGCTCAAACTAACTTATGATTCACAGTCATGGGATGCGTGGATATACGTGCAGCTATGGGACGTGGGGGAATATGTAATGGCCATGAGTTTGCATAATTCCTTGTATCGCGAATTCAGCTTCAGCCATCAGAGTTCAGCTTCAGGCATCAGAGTTCTACTTTAGGCAGCATCCAACATGTCACCATCTATCAGGATGATCCAGCCACATAACTGAGTATGTCTTCTTTTTCAATTTAATCCGCTCAATAAGTCCACGCTCGAACAATTCGAGCGCAACTCTTTTAGAGAAGCACAACTTTTTCGTTCAACCAGAGCCAAGGTAAGAAGCCCGACCTGCAAACAGTACACCAGCACGTGGAAACTCGTGACGAAGTCCAAAGTAAAACGAACGAGTGTCGGAAATTCGCTCTCCGTGTTGCAGAGCGTGTCGGCGGCTCTAAGAAACGTTCATCAAATTCGCAGATTATAGGATTCTTATCTGCACGCTGCATTAGGAGCTCTCTAAATACTGCCTCTACCAATGGCGTCCATTATAAAAGCGGTCGCTTGAAAGGTGGGCTCCTGAATGCCGCTCCTTGCTCGGCTGCGTCTGCCCGGTCGAACTTTTTCGCCCGGCATCTGTGATTTTAGCGGTCTAGCTTATGCATTGGGCGGCGAAAATTATACATGCAGAAGCGAGCAAGTTACACTGGGCAATGACATTTCGTGTACATTTGCCTTCTCTTGCTTTTGAGAGGAAGGGAAGCCAAGCAAAACAATTCGTTAGTTTATTATTTTTAGTGTATGATTTGTTTTTCTTTCATGCATTCGCGGAAATAAATATTTCAAGAGATATTACGCACTCTGGTAATTTAAACGTGTCCTACTACACGCACACGGTGTCGACTTGGAAAGTTTTGTATATTCTATTCGTACAAATTTTGACACACTTGGCGTAGGAAGTGTTTAAAAATGAATTAAACTCGTGGATTTATTTGGTATTTCATTAAAATGACCACGATTTTACGAGCAAAATTTGAAATAATTAGTGAAGTTGTGTGCAAACATATATATCATGATACGGCTATAATGTGTTACAGCTGTAATAAAATGACAGTAATTGTGTGTGTCAGATATTAAAAAATTATTGTGCAACCAACCGAATTCAGTCTCGAGATTTACAACAGTTCATAGGCATTATATACGTACCAAGTGATAGTTTTTAGAGCGTGATAATTAAGAAATTGTAGAGCTGAACTAGATATTTACGGAACATAGGCACGCAAATATATCCATTGCTTATCACTTCGAAAACTTTTTTTTCCTCAAAAAAAAATTTGAAGAAATTCTAGACAGGCCGCAGAAGCGAAGTTGTGTTACTTGTTTTACACGGTAAATAGAATGCACATTGTGTTGGAATGGTTCTTTAATCCCAACTCTTCCATAGAAATTTTTTTGGTTAATTTTCATTTATTGTTCGTGAATTTTTCATTTAAATTGAATTTATTCATCGCAAATTTTCGACTTAAATCTCAGCATGGGGAGTTCTTAAGGGTCTCGGCAGGGGAGTTGTGAAGGACGAAAAAGACATGTGCACAACCACCCTTTTCTCACTCAGTCAAACAACACACTTCAGAATCGCAACTTACACTCACTATCCTAACAAATCGTGGCACAAAAATCAATGTTGCACAATCATTGCGGTTTACTACACAGCGGTAAATTTTGTGTTGTGGGTCGACTTCTCTGTGTGTTGGTTGGGCAGTTTTTTTTTCAAAATGGATAAAAGATGTATTCATCGACAGCAAATGACCGACTGACGAACAAGAGAGGAAAAGAATCTAGCAGCAGAGAGACCTGGCGCAATCTGATTTTGAATTTGTGATTTTGAAACTCTAATGCTCGTGGCGAAGTGATCGACGTGCACGTTTTGTTGGTGTTGTTCACTCTGCATTAGAGCGGAATTATGAATTGGCGTTGTTCACTCTGTCTTAGAGCGGAATTATGCATTGGCGTTGTTCACTCTGCATTAGAGCGGAATTATGAATTGGCGTTGTTCACTCTGCATTAGAGCGGAATTATGCATTGGCGTTGTTCACTCTGCATTAACGCGGAATTATGCATTGGCGTTGTTCACTCTGCATGGGAGCAGAATTACGGAGCTGATCAGCGTACAGCACTAATGCTGTCCAAGTCGCTCTGGGTTACAGCTCTTCAGAAGCTCTCTCGCTGCCCACAATGCGTCCCTTCATCGCAATCTCGCGCCCTTCTTTCAGGCGATGCAAGTGAATGTGGTAATGCCATTAGTGGCTCAATTTGCCCTCACTCTGCCCTCACTCTGCCCTCTTGAGGACCTGTAACTTTCTGACGCCTGCCGCCAGCTTCTGTGAGGGTCGACGTCTCCGAGGCACCTCAAGTGGACGAGCACTTGCGGCGCGTGGCAGGCTGGGAGGTGGGCAGTTGTGGTCGTGTGTTGTTTTCGTGCGACGCCACCTCACTGAGTGTTGCAATTTGCGAATGCATTCGCAGGTATAGGGATCTCAGAACCGCAGAGAACGTAAGCACGCAGAGATAATTGAATCCAGGAGTTACAGACGATGGAATCCTGTAATCAATAATAATGGAATCTCAGATAATGGAATCCGGGATCGCTGATAACAAAATAACGATCGATCAACGCCCTTAAAAGTTTACCCTTAAAGGAGTAAATCGCAATAGTCGAATAGGATACTTCATCACAATTTGTTGAAACAACGGAATTCATGATTTTGGAGCGTGTTTTTGCGCTTAAGAGACTCAGATTGGATTTTAACTTCACATGCGGAAGTGGAATACAACACAAACAGTAGAGGCTGTTTTTCAAAAGCCTGGTCGCGTACCCGCCACTCTTTGATAAAAAAAACTATTTATAGAAATAGAAATGTATTCCAGCATTACTCTATGGTCGGTTTTTCGGCTCTGTTGCATACAACCAAACTTAAACCGCACAAACGTAATGAACGTCTTAACACTTTAACTGCGACGTGAGCCACTGGTGGTCACTGGGGGAGTTTTTGCAATGCTGCTGACTGATCAGCAGTCACAAGCTCTATTTTTCTAAGGACTTAATCAATGTTACATGAAAGCAAGATCCAGTTATCATTCGCGATTTTCAAAATCGCATACTACAATTGGCTTTGAATTCAAGTTGAATATCAAAATTCAGTTTTACCTGCCGCAGTAAAAGTGTTAAATGATGTTTCCCACGCTGAGTTGCATTCACGGTGCTCGCAGGCAACAATCAGAAAGTCATGCTGTGTTGGATGCAAATAAGTTAATGAATGCTATCGCGTCTACACAAAATATAACTACGAGTACTCTATTTCTTAGAAGATATTCGCCAATGAAGGAGGAATTAACCTTAAAATTCACAGAAAACGGTGAAATGTACTAATTTACAGAAATTCACGAAAATTGATCCTAAATGAACAAGAAAGAAGTTAAGAAAGTTCAAAAGATCAGCAGATTTCAACAAAAACTCACGAAGCCGACCCTAGATTAACGAGAACAAAAAATTTAATCATGGCAACAGAAATTTACAAAAATACCCAAAAATTGATCCTAAATGAACGCGCGAGAAATTAGGAAAGTTCAAAGGGGTGTCGGATCACAAGCCAGCGTCAACACACAGAAGGCTGCAGCGGTAAAGGCAGGCACGCGTTGCCGCTCGGCTTTTGTGGAAACGAACAAACGAGCCACGTCGTCGCTCTTTGCTTGATTAGCTGCGTGTAGCTGCGGCTCACGCTCGCCTCTACGGACACCTCGCTATTCATTTGTCCTGTCTTAGATTAGTAAAGCGGCGACGGCTTCATGTTCGGCAGTTGTATGTTCATGTTCGCCTGCTTCATGTTCGCCTGCACGCCACCACCTGCTGCAGGACGGTACCTGTGTGGCCTGCACGCCACCACCTGCTGCTGGACGGTACCTGCCTGCACGCCACCACCTGCTGCAGGACGGTAACTGTGTGGCCTGCACGCCACCACCTGCTGCAAGACGCTATCTTCACCTGCTGCACGCCACCACCTGCTGAAATAAAGTATTCGTATGGTCTACATTTCTGTACGTTCTAAGACCTTATATCTTGAGCCTCATCTTTGCCTTCTCGAAACTAGAAATGTTAACTGCACCACAGACTATTTCATAATTTCTTATTAGTATAATAAATGGCTCAACATTGTTTTGGTTTTGAGAACAGTAAAATCTACCAAAGAATCCTGGTTTGTTTCCTGCTTAACGTTTGTTCGTATGTTTAGTTTCCATGTTTTATTCTAACAAATTGGAAGTACTAAGCCACGTTCGCCTTTGATTTCACGTGCATCACCAAATATATATATGTACAGTTATATATATATATGTAAATAATCGTGTGTATTTCTCTGCTTACAGACTTCCTACCAACCCTCGCACCAGGTTATAAATATTATTCTCCGCTCAACATACGAACGCGTAAAAGTATAAATATATTTTTATACGTACAGTATATTTATTTGAATTTGTATGTATAAAATATCTAAATACTTATACGTATAGTATGTAATAAATTATTACGTGATCAATAAATAAATATTATGGGGCGTGTGGAAAAATTCAACGTAAATACAATTCCTACGAGTTCCCGAGCCATAAAATAGCGTCAGGAGGGGATCAGACTCGCCCACATTTATAGTTATTAAAATACTGTATATAGACCTCACATCATCCAGCTCCAGGTGTTTTTCTATGACCAAATACCGCTAAATTACGTTGATGCCAGAGAAAATAGGTATTTCCCACAGCCCGTCCACTTTGCCAGAAGAGGATGGGCTACTGATTGAGAGGGTCCACATTACGTGGAGCAATTATACGAAGTCACTTCCAATGAAACGGTTGCGTGGGGTAGCTCCATCGATGTTCAGGTCATCATTAAGATCAAATTGAATGAGTATCAATTGACCAGGGCACCCGCCATCTCCCAGCCAGCCAATCACAGAAGCAGAATGGTGACGGATGTCTGCTTTGCACGCACACCTGTCTCTATGGACCGTTTTTTGCCTCTATTCATAAGGCAAGTTGTCTGAAAAGTAGTTGCTTTTTGTTTTATTACTAGTTGCGTTTTTTTTTTAGTAGTTGCTTTTTGTTTTAAGTGAGACGTGCGGAATTAATCTTTTTGCCTCTACTCATAAGGCAAGTTTTTCAAGAATGAACATATAAGGCCAAGACCACAAACTATTTTAGTTTGTTCTTTACTGTGGTTCCCAACGATGACACAACCATGTAGACGAGTGAGAGGCGCATCATGTCGTTGAGGAAAAAGATGAACCTGGACTTTCGGGAGACTTTTGTTCACAGGACAACTCGAGAACGAGACTTTAACTCGCGTGAACTTTTACTGGTATATGAATGTTGAGTACAACCAAATACTTTGTTGAATTAATGCAATTTATGGCAAGCGATTGTTACAACGAAGACTTGATGAATTGTAAATATCGATAGTTACAACGCTATTGTGCCTATTGCTCAGAACACAGCGACGTAAGGAGCGGTAAATTAGTTGACTTTGTTGTAATATTGCTCACATGGAAGGCTAATTGAATCCTAAATACCGATAACTACAATGCCGTTAATATCGATAACTACACCACACTACCAATATCGATAACTACACCACACTACACTACCAATATCGATAGCTACCACACGACACTACCAGTATCGAAAACTACACTACACTACCAATAACGATAACTACATTATACTACTAATATCGATAACTACACTACACTACCATAATCGATAACTACATTATCCTAATGATATTGATAATAACACAACACTACCAATATCGATAACCACATTAGACTACTGCTTTCGATAACTACACTACCCTAACAATATCGGTAACTCCACCACACTACCAATATCGGTAACTACACTACTCTACCAATATCGGTAACTACACTACTCTACCAATATCGGTAACTACACTATACCAATATCGGTAACTACACTACTCTACCAATATCGGTAACTACACCACACTACAAATATCAATAACTACACTGCCATTATCGAAGACTACACTACACTACCAATTTCGAAAACTAAACTACCAATTTCGATAACTTCTACAACACCAATATCGATCACTACAATACACTACCAATTTCGAAAACTATATTACTCTACCAATATCGAAAACTACACTACCAATGTCGATAACTACTCTACACTTCCAATATCGATAACTACACTACCAATATCGATAACTACTCTACCAATATCGATAACTACTCTACACTTCCAATATCGATAACTACACTACCAATATCGATAACTACACTACCAATATCGATAACTACTCTACACTTCCAATATCGATAACTACACTACCAATGTCGATAACTACTCTACACTTCCAATATCGATAACTACACTACCAATATCGATAACTACACTACCAATATCGATAACTACTCTACACTTCCAATATCGATAACTACACTACCAATATCGATAACTACACTACCAATATCGACAACTACACTACCAATATCGATAACTACACTACCAATATCGATAACTACTCTACACTTCCAATATCGATAACTACACTACCAATATCGATAACTACACTACCAATATAGATAACTACACTACCAAAATCGATAACTACACTACCAATATCGATAACTACTCGAATATCGATAACTACACTACCAATATCGATAACTACACTACCAATATCGATAACTACACTACCAATATCGATACCTACACTACCAATATCGATAACTACACTACCAATATCGATAACTACTCTACACTTCCAATATCGATAACTACACTACCAATATCGATAACTACTCTACACTTCCAATATCGATAACTACACTACCAATATTGATAACTACACTACCAATATCGATAACTACACTACCAATATCGATACCTACACTACCAATATCGATAACTACACTACCAATATCGATAACTACGCTACCAGTATCGATAACTACACTCCCAATATCGATAACTACACTACCAATATCGATAACTACACTACCAATATCGATAACTACACTACCAATATCGATAACTACACTACCAATATCGATAACTACACTACCATAATCGATAACTACACTACCAATATCGATAACTACACTACCATAATCGATAACTACACTACCAATATCGATAACTACACTACCAATATCGATAACTACACTACCAATATCGAAAACTACACTACCAAAATCGATCACTACACTACCAATATCGATAACTACTACACTATTAATATCGATAACTACACTACCAATATCGATAACTACACTACCAATTTCGATAACTACACTACCAATATCGATCACTACACTACCAATATCGATAACTACTACACTACCAATATCGATAACTACACTACCAGTATCGATGACTACACTACCAGTATCGATAACTACAACGTCCCATCACTGAGATGAGGCTGTGACCCATGTAATAGATTGATGGCCGGACTGTGCTGGTCCGACATTCCTTAATGAAGCCTCTTGATGTAATGGGAAGCGTTACTGGACCGTTGCGTGACGCCTGCCATTAGGGCGCGGCACTCCTGTAGCAGACCTGACGGAGGTGTCCCACCTGAGGGGGCCCCAAAGTGCGATTGGAAATTGAATATAATGATTTTGTGAACAGTTTTTACAGGTCGGCGCGATTGAAAATTGAAAATTTGTCAACTGTTTTTACAATTAGGTGCCTTAATGTGAGATTGCAAATTGAATATTCCGGATTTGTGAAGAGTTTTCACAGTTAGGTACAATTGAAAATTGAACATTCGAGTTTGGTTAATAGGTATCATAGGTAGGCGAGATAGAAAATCGAACATTCCCGTTTTGTGAACAGTTTTTACAGGTAATTGCGATTGAAAATTGAACAATTCAGTTGAGTTAACAGTTTTTACGGGTAATTGCGATTGAAAATTGAACAATTCAGTTGAGTTAACAGTTTTTACGGGTAATTGCGATTGAAATTGAACAATTCAGTTGAATTAACAGTTTTTACAGTTAAGCGCCTCAAAATGGGATTGAAAATTGAACAATTCAGTTGAGTTAACAGTTTTTACAGTTAAGCGCCTCAAAATGGGATTGAAAATTGAACAATTCAGTTGAGTTAACAGTTTTTACGGGTAATTGCGATTGAAATTGAACAATTCAGTTGAGTTAACAGTTTTTACAGTTAAGCGCCTCAAAATGGGATTGAAAATTGAACAATTCAGTTATGTTACCACTTTATTTGCAATTGGTTAAACTGAAGTTTATTATTCAACTCAAACTTAAAGTCAATTGTACTAAACAAATCTGAAAATTGCTAACATTACCTGGATCGTGTCTTCAATTAGTCTTAATTACGTATTTATGGAAATTGAGTTTGTGACTACTGGTCGGTTAGCATCATTATAAAAATCCCTTTCATGGCCACCAGTGGCGCACGTTTCGGTTAAAGTGCTAACAATTTTTACAGTTTGTCATGTTATCAGGAATAATTAATTTGAATGGAATAAGACAACTACTGCGTTTTCTATTTTGCGTTTGCGTTTGCCCTATATATTGGGTGTCTCACAAAAATGTGTACGCTGTTTGACTGCTCATTGCTTGTATATTTCGTCGTGATGTAGATGTTTATTGACGTAGATACCCTTATAAATAGTTAAAACAAGGAGAAGAACACTATATTAAGGAAAATTGAATATAATAAAAAAAAATTAAGTGTCACAAAAGTAAGGCATGCTCCCATTTGTTGAAATGGAATAGATTTTTTGTTCTGTTACGGACCATTTTTTTGTTTCACTGCTGTCCTGTTTTTCAGCACTTATTGCTTTCTTTTTAAACTCTTTGCTTGTTTCACAAACTGTTTTCTTATCTTTTTGTTTTCGTGCACATAGCGTCTTGAGTAGGAACACACCATGAGCATAGATTGAGCACATCTTTGAACTTCATATTTAATGCCACCTTTTTCCTCCCTCTCTTTGAAACACTCTTGTGGTAGCTAGAGAGGCTTCAACTAACTTATCTAATCTAATCTTGATTTCTTCATGGATTGTATTCGCTGAGGGCACAAGACAGTTGTGGACAAAATCAGGATTTCAATTGCTGGCAAAAATCGCCTAATGAGTTGCCTAGCTTAGCTCAGTCCAGTCATTTTTAGCCTAGCCTAGTTTTAAGCCAAGCGCAGTGAAGCCCAGCCTAGCCCAGTGAAGCACAGCCTAGCCCAGCCTAGCCTGATGAAGCCCAGCCTAGCCCTGTGCAGTCCAGACAAGCCCAGTCAAGCCCAGCCTAGCCTAATGAAGCCTAGCCTAGCCCTGTGAAGTCCAGCCTAGCCCAGTCAAGCCCAGTCAAGCCCAGCCTAGCCTAATGAAGCCTAGCCTAGCCCTGTGAAGTCCAGCCTAGCCCAGTCAAACCCTGCCTAGCCTAATGAAGCCCAGCCCAGTCAAGCCAAGCCCAGCTCAGTCAAGCCCAGTCAAGCCCAGCCTAGCCTAGCCTAATGAAGCCCAGCTTAGTCCTGTAAAGCCCAGCCTAGCCCAGTGAAGCCCAGCCCAGTCAAGCCAAGCCCAGCTCAGTCAAGCCCAGTCAAGCCCAGCCTAGCCCAGTCAAGCTCAGCCTAGCCCAGTCAAGCCCAGCCTAGCCCAGTCAAGCCCAGTGGAACACATCACAGTTAAATACATCCGCTGTGGAGGCAGTAATGCCTCAATAAAACATTTTATCATTGATGATATCCATCGCCTTGATTGGCATGACGAGCGCAAGATGGCGGAGTAGGCTCGGGGTGGGGGTGTGTGTGGGCTGGCCGTCTCTGCCTGCTTGCCTGCCTGCTTGCCTGCCTGCTTGCCTGCCTGCTTGCCTGCCTGCTTGCCAGCCTGCATGCCTGCCTGCCTGCATGCCTGCCTGCATGCCTGCCTGCCTGCATGCCTGCCTGCATGCCTGCCTGCCTGCATGCCTGCCTGCATGCCTGCCTGCATGCCTGCCTGCATGCCTGCNTGCATGCCTGCCTGCATGCCTGCCTGCATGCCTGCCTGCTTGCCTGGCTGCCTGCTTGCCTGGCTGCTTGCCTGGCTGCTTACCTGCCTGCTTGCCTGACTGTCTGTCTGGGTGCCAGTCTGCTTGCTTGCTTGCTTGCTTGCTTGCTTGCTTGCTTGCCTGCCTGCCTCTAGAGTTAGGCTAGCAACAAACAGCCGAAGGCTGACATCAACGCGTGCCGTAACGCGTTGACTGTGACGTGTTCACGCGTTAGCCACGTTGGGTTAAACTGAAGTTCAATATTCAACTCAAATTTAAAGTCAATTGTAGAAAGCAATTTTGAAAACAGCGATCATTAACTGGATCATGCCCTCATTTAGCTTTAATTAAGTATTTATGAAAATTGAGTTTGTGACCACTGGTCGGTCAGCAGCATAATGAATATTCTATCCGTGGACACCGGTGGTTCATATTGCGGTCAAAGTGTTGAGCTAAAATGCACCATTGAAGTTTAAGCCAGTTTTAGCATTCAATATTGGATTTGAATTGATGGTTCGCACCTTTACTCGCGTTTTTATTAAATATTCATGAAAATTAAGCTTATGGCGATAGGTGGGTCAGCGGCATTATGAAAATCTCCTCAGTGACCACGGGTGGGACACGCCGCTATCAACGTGGTAATCGTCTCTCTTCTTAGGCTTATATCCGGGACATGATTTTCTCAGTGACCGAGCCTACTAGCACGTGCAATTTCAGGGAAACTTTGATCTAATAGCTTATGTATTAATACAGCGCCTCAGGGGGATACAACTATTGTATCTATGGGAATTAGCGCTCCCAGGGGGATCATGTGAGGTCCTGAGCTAAAGGTTAGGTAGGCTTCTTTTTTGTTGAAATAGAATAGGTTTTGTTTTGTTACGGACCATCTTTTTTCGGTTCACTGCTGTCCTGTTTTTCAGCTCCTACTACTTTCTTCTTCAACTTTTTCTTGTTTCATGAACTTCTTTCTTAGCTTACTGTTTCTGCGCCCCTTGTACATAGATTCCACGTTCCCTCAACTCCATACTAAATGGTGCCTTCCTCCTTCCTCTCTTGGAACATCTTTGTCGTGGTTAAGGGAGGCTAAAACTTTCTCATATAATAATAATAATGTGTTAATTCAGTATTAGTCCTAGCATTTTGATGGTCCAAAGATGTCTCTTTTTATCGAGCGTGTAGTACTTTCTCGAGTTGAGCGCTTGCATTGCTTTAAAACATCGCAAGTTTCTTAGCTCGTATTTCAACGTAAGTGAGCACTAATAAAAGTGTTTTCAACAATGCACCGTCACTGGTATTAAGTTTTTTTACGCTTAAACTTGTATTTACATGCATTATCGAACTAGATTACGTAGCAAAGGGAATGCATTTCCATGCTCGTCTTTCAATCTCTTGTTTCGACTATTGACATGAGTATTACCATACCATGTATGTATAGCAACTAAATCTCTTTATGTGAAGACTTTTTAAAAACCAATGATGGTGTTTGTAACATCTTTATTGAAAATAAGCTGTTTTTTTAAGCTGTAAAGGTTTTCAAATACATCAAAGCACGGTGACTCAGACTAATTTTTAAGTTAGGAATTTAAAAAAAAATTGATTTTCGAATAAAGAAAAATGATTTTCCTCAATTTTTACGTGTTTAGAAACAAAAAGCATCCTGAAAACTGTCTAAGATAAGCGAGCTGCTGACTAGAGTTCCGGTGTTGAGTTTCAACCAGGACTCTATAGTCAGTGCAACAAATGCATTTCATGCAGTTCTTTTCATTGTATATTAATCTTCATGTGTACTCCTTGTCATTTTATGTAGTTCTTTGCAGTTTGTGTAGTTCTTGGCACTTTATGTAGCTATTTGCAGTTTGTGTAGTTCTTGTCATTTTATGTAGCTATTTGCAGTTTGTGTAGTTCTTGGCACTTTATGTAGCTATTTGCAGTTTGTGTAGTTCTTGGCACTTTATGTAGCTATTTGCAGTTTGTGTAGTTCTTGTCATTTTATGTAGCTATTTGCAGTTTGTGTAGTTCTTGGCATTTCACGTGGTCCTTCGCACCCTGCAGACACAAAACCCTCTCATACCACACACTAGAACACACCAGAACTCCGCATACTGAAGACAGATTACCTCCCTCAACCCATGCCCAGAACTCCACATACTGGAGACACAATACCCTCTCATACCACAAGCCAGAACACATCAGAACTCCGCACACTGAACACAGAGTACCTCCATCAACCCATGCCCAGAACTCCACACACTGGAGACACAATACCCTCTCCTTCCACATCCCAGAACACACCAGAACTCCGCACACTGAAGACAGATTACCTCCCTCAACCCATGCCCAGAACTCCACATACTGGAGACACAATACCCTCTCATACCACATGCCAGAACACACCAGAACTCCGCACACTGAAGACAGATTACCTCCCTCAACCCATGCCCGAAACTCCACATACTGATGACACAATACCCTCTCATACCACATGCCAGAACACACCAAAGCTCCGCACACTGAAGACAGAGTACTCTCTCACAACCCATGCCCAGAACTGTACACACTGGAGACACAATACCCTCTCATTCCACACACCAGAACATACTATCACCGCACACCGAAGACAGAGTACCTCCCACAACCCATGCCCGGCACTCCGCACCCCACAAGAATATGGCCACAACAAAGCTCCAGAGGCCAAAAGATGATCCCTGCAGCTACCGTACCAGAGCGCGATGCCCCCACCGGACCCCCCAGGGAGGGACAAGCAAGCATCACATTTGCTATTCATGCGATATACATCAAGATAGGCGGGTAAGGAGCCCTTGATTGTGGTACAGATTCATTAAGGCTCATAACCTCGTCTTGGTCACCAGATCCCACGGGCCGATTGTGGAGCTGGCGGCCGTGTGGACTGTGATGTGATACGACCGTGTGGACTGTGCTGTGATGCGACCGTGTGGACTGTGCTGTGGTGCGGCCGTGTGGGCTGTGCTGTAGTGCGGCCGTGTGAACTGTGCTGTGGTGCGACCGTGTGGACTGTGCTGTGGTGCGACCGTGTGGACTGTGCTGTGCTGCGACCGTGTGGACTGTGCTGTGATGCAACCGTGTGGACTGTGTTGTGATGCGACCGTGTGGACTGCGTTGTGATGCGACCGTGTGGACTGCGCTACGATTGTAAAACTGGGTCCCTCTGATAATCGCACTTTTTCTGTGCCCTGTTTCTGTCTTTTGTTTATGAGATACGAGGTATTGGAATCGGTTCAAATTAGTAAAAAGGACAGTAATGATGTGGAAAAATGTCCGTGACCAGAGATATTTCATTCGAATTCTACGTTGTCACAATGTCAGTCCAAATTTACGCTTTGTTCTAGCACAGAAAATAGAAAAATTGTAATTTGGTCTCATGGACGCTCGTGTGAGTGATTCTTTTTTTATTTTGGCATCTTAGCGAGGAAGAATTTATTACAGAGAGTACACTAAAATGATAACATACTCTTTGCTTGAGTGCTTAATCGGATTCGGATTAAGCACTCTTTACACCACACACTACATACACCACACACCTCCTACACCACACACTACATACACCACACACCTCCTCCACCACACTCCTACATTATGTACTGAGAGCTACTGCGTACCAGGCATGAAAGAGGCAAAAGCACAATTGCTACTTTATATTTTTTCTCCCCCAATTTTTTTTCTGAATACACTGCTCATTTCAGTCAATTATCTGGCAAAACTCGGTGGGGATTGTCGGGTAGAATGGTTTTTGTTAGTGAAGATTATTGAATGTCTTCTGCCTCTCAGGAGGATACAGCTATTTTATCCGTGGAAATTGGCGCTCCTAGGGGGAAGATGTGAGATCCCAAGCTGAAGTTTAGGTAAACCTTCTTTTCTTTGAAATAGAATATATTTTATTGTGTTACTGACCATTTTTCTTCGGTTCACAATTGTCTTGTTTTTCAGCACCTACTGCTTTCTTCCTCAACTTCTATCGTGTTGCATAAACTTCTCTACTAGCTGTAGAAGTTGATGCTTTAGTCATGTTCTGAATTATTTCGTAGCTGTGACAACGCTGATGTCAGAAACCCTGTCTAACTTTTTCGTCGGAGCATGCATGTTTTTCGCCGACTAAGCGATTTAATTACTGGGGCGGCGAAAAACATGCATGCAGGCGGCGAAAAAGTTAGACTGGGTTTTTATATATTTCTGGCGTATGTAAGCGTTTTGTTTTTTCATCTTCTTAGTTCTGTAGTCCAATACATTATCCGATCTCAGCGATGTTTCTCTAGTTACTAATTATTAAAGCATTGTAATTGGACGTCCAAAAAACTGCTGCTTCAGTGCACTAATTAGATCTGATTTCTGAAAAAAATCCTCAGTAACTAATTACTAAACGTTAGTAATTATATGTGTCAAGACCTTTGCTTCCCTGCAACTTTATCTGTTTTCTGCGATGTTCCTTTGGTAACTAATCACCAAAGTTTGCTAATTATACTTTCATGGACAGCTACTCTATTGCGACTGTATCTGATCTCTGCGATGTTCCTTTAGTCACGAATCACTAAAGTTTAGTAATTGTACGTGCAAAGACCGCTCTCTCAGTGTAACTATGTCTGATTTTTGTGATGTTCCTTTAGTAACTAATTGTGATGTTCCTTTAGTAACTAATTGTGATGTTCCTTTAGTAACTAATTGTGATGTTCCTTTAGTAACTAATTGTGATGTTCCTTTAGTAACTAATTGTGACGTTCTTTTAGTTACTAATTGTAATGTTCCTTAGTAACTAATTGTGATGTTCCTTTCGTAACTAATTGTGATGTTCCTTTCGTAACTAATTGTGATGTTCCTTTAGTAACTAATTGTGATGTTGCTTTAGTAACTAATTGTGATGTTCCTTCAGTAACTAATTGTGATGTTCCTTTAGTTACTAATTGTGATGTTCCTTTAGTTACTAATTGTGATGTTCCTTTAGTAACTAAAGACCGCTGCTTCAATGTAACTTGACTGATGTTTCCAGCCTGCAATCCGTAGCATGGAGACCGAGTGCAGGTCGCGGGTAGCCCACTTTCACCGCAGCGGCGCGCGCGCTGCAAACGAGCCTTCGTCGCCCCCAGAGCTGCAGCCAATGTTGGACGCATGCTCGGGCAGGAAAGCAGGCAGAATTCCTGCGTTGTTGTCTTGAACTCTTAATCCGGTTCTAAAGCAGTTCTTTTCATTTTTTGTGCAGTTCTTTGCATTTCACGTAGTCGTAGTTTTACGCACTCTTATTGGACCTGCAGTAGCGTGAGCCGTCAGAATTCCTGGATTGTTTTTTTGAACTTTTGAGACCCTCAAATCAAGCCTGCAGTAGCCAGAGCTGGCCGAATTCTTAGATTGTTTTCTCGAAGTTTTGGGCCTTTCTTCTCGGCCCTGCTGACAGAATTCTGGGATTCTTTCTTTTTCTTGAACTTTTGAGTCCTATTATCGGACCTGCAGTAGCGAGAGCTGGCATAATTCCTGGATTGTTTTTGAACTTTTGAGCCTCTCTTGTAGAATTCTCGGGAACGGATCTGTGCGCTGTAGCGCAGATGTACGGGCGTTACTTCCACGACTGCAGCGCTAAGTTCCAGCTCGCTCCGATCTGAATCCTTTCTATAGGCGAGTATTTCTGCTCCGTTTAAATTTCGCGTGAATTTCTCGCTGTGTTTGAATGGTGCCATCAATGCTGAACTTGTTAACACCTGTGAAGGGCCTTAAATCGGCGTGTAAACTACTTCATGGCTGTTTACGATTCATTATGATTTGGGGAACTGTATATTCCGTACTTCGGAAAAGACATATTAACACGTCGACTCCAATTGTGCGGTCGCTTACGGTCAGTTTGGTTAGGCTAGAAGAAGTCGTTTTGAAAAACCTGCTTTTCTGCTCTAATACATTTTCAACCTTTTTGAAAAGTACAAAGAATACACTTGAACCATAATGTGTTACCTTCTACTCTAAAATTTATTTCAAAAAAGGTAGCAAAATAGTTTAAATGTTATTTGCATATTCCGGTACGTAAATGAGCAATTTACCAAGTAGTAGTACACATATGTACCACTTCTGAGTCAACGTGTTAAGTGAATACGAGTTAACTCGTTGACCTCGATGTGTTGAACTGAAATTCAATATTTGAATCGAATTTAAAGTCAATTGTAGTGAGTAATTTATAAAAACTAAGTTGATGACTACTGGTCGGTCAGCAGAATTATGAAAATTCCCTCCGTGTACACCGGCGGCTCACATTACGACCGACATATTAACACGTTTCCTGCGAACGGAAGGGACCCACCGGTGGTCACTGAGGGGATTTTCATAATGCTGCTGAGCGACCTGCAGTTTCTAACTTTATTTATATAAATACTCAATGAAAACTTAACAAAGGCACGATCTATTTAATGTTCGTTATTTTCAAAAATTGAAATCTAAAAATAACTCAAATTTGAATTGGAGATTAAACTTCAGCTTAACCCGCCGCACTTGACGTGTTACGAGTCAAACGCTCTGAGCTGAATTTTATTATTTGTTATCTTCCGGAATTCGTGGAAACTTGTCAAGAACCCAGTGTTCTCGGTTAAATTTTAGTCTTTGTTATCCTCCGGAATTCGTGGAAACTTAAGTTGTTATCTTCCGGAATTCGTGGAAACTTAAGTTGTTATCTTCCGGAATTCGTGAAAACATGTTAAGAACCCAGTGCTCTGAGTTAAATTGTACTCTTTGTTATCTTCTGAAATCCTTGGACCGAGGATGCGGCAGCGGTGCCGGAGCTCTCTATCTGCACAAGACGAATGGCGCTCGGACACTTCGCCTTCCCTGGAAATTTACGAGCTCCCACCTCTAGCTTGAGGATATTTTACTGCCCTGCTCGTAATACACTACGACCACTCTATTACCATGCGTGCCTCTTCATGCTCCTGCAGCCTCCCTCTCAATACATGTCCGTACATCCGTTCTGTACTCCCCCCCACTCACCTCCATTCATTCCCACTCACCCTCACTCCCTCCCTTTCATCCTCACTCATCTCCACTCATCCCTACTCATTCCCACTCATCCCCATTCATCCCCATTCACCCCCATTCACCCCCACTCACCCCCCACTCACCCTCCACTCAACCTCACTCACTTCTACTCAGCCCCACTCATCCCCACTCACCTTCACTCACCCTGGAGAGCCAGTGAAGCATCAACAGCCAATGAAGTGACGAGCCAGTCTTGGTCTTCTTTCCAGCATCCATCCTTTCCAGCTGAACTTTCATGCAAAATAACTATTTTTGATTTTCATTTATCTGGATGGCAACATCCTCGCCATTGTCCATAAAGTAACCTCCAGTATCTAGTACCATAGCTGGCACCCAGCATCTCCATGGTATCTAGTACACAGCATCTCGTAGCACACTGGTATCACTACACTAGTAGTAGTCTCCAGTATTTTTGCAACCGTGTAGTACTCGTGTCATGTTCTGATGATGCAGAATCCAGTTTTAGAGATTCCATCAATGACAGTTTTCTAGAATCTTTATCAATGTTCAATGTTCAACACCCTCGCTTGCGCTCAATATTCCAATTAATTCTCAACGGGATCAAAGACACCACAGCAGTGCCTAGTTCTCTCCTATCCTGTGTCCAAAGTTTCACCCCTGTCCAGTGTTCAGTATCTCCGTCAATGTCCAACATTTTATATAATTGTCAAAGAGATTAAAGACACTACACCATGCAGTGGCCAGTATTCTAGTATACAAGATTCACTGCACTACTACATAGTCTCCAATGTTCAGTACATCCACAATACCCAACATTCTACTATTCCTCAAAGGTATCAAAAACAACACATCAGTGCCTAGTACTCCAGTATCCAAGATACACTACCATCACTATCCAGTATCCAAAAGACACTACCATTACTATCCAGTATCCAAAACACACTACCATTACTATCCAGTATCCAAGATGCACTACCATCCATATCCAGCATCTAAGAGACACTACCATCACTATCCAGTATCTAAGATACAATACGTTAGTATCCAAGATACACTACGTCGATATCCAGTATACACTACCATCACTATTCAGTATCCAAGATACACTACGTCAATATCCAGTATATACTACCATCACTATCCAGTATCCAAGATACACTACGTCAATATCCAGTAAACACTACCATCACTATTCAGTATCCAAGATACACTACGTCAATATCCAGTAAACACTACCATCACTATCCAGTATCCAAGATACACTACGTCAATATCCAGTAAACACTACCATCACTATTCAGTATCCAAGATACACTACGTCAATATCCAGTATACACTACTATCACTATCCAGTATCCGGCGGTGTTGCGCTGCAGTATCCGGTGTCGCGTGGCAGTGTCCTGCCTGCAGGAGGCCGGAGACATATCACGCAAGAATGTCTCCGGCCTTTTGCCAGCTAAAATCCTCAAGTTTAGGTTTTCTTAACTAAAATCAAACACCAAAGCGACGGCTAAATCTCTGATAAGATCTCGTAATGGGTTCTTGATGTTCAATGATCTTCAAGACTAAATTAGGATGGAAATAAGTCCAAGTATCTGCCAGAAAAGACCAACCCATCAAATTAGGTTGGGAAAAAGTCCAAGTTTTAGCCAGAAAAGGCCAACCTACCAGATTAGGTTGAGAATAAGACCAAGTTTTGATCAGAAAAGGCCAATCTACCAAATTAGATTGGGAATAAGTCCAAGATTTGGTCAGAAAAGGCCAATCTAACAAATTAGGTTGGGAATAAGTCCAAGTTTTGGCCAGAAAAGGCCAATCCAGCAGCCCTGGACGCCCCCACGGGAATTACAACACCACTACCTCATGCCTCTGTCCCAACAATCGCTGGTCAGGAGACAAAGATCAGCGCCACGCTGACTGCGCCAAGTCCAACGATGTATTTCATGTTCATTGTAATATGAAAGGTAGCGAAAACGATGCGTGCCTTTCGTAACCGTAATATGATAACGGCGGGCGGACTCCTGCACGTATAAAGCACACCTCATCTTGAAATCTCACCGATTTTTTGAACGGATGGTAAGAATTTTGGCAGAAGTGATGTGATTGCCATTGTGTACTACACATATTGGCAGAAGTGCCATGATTGCCAGTGTGTACTACACATATTGGCAGAAGTGATATGATTGCCATTGTGTACTATACATTTTGGCAGAAGTGCCATGATTGCCATTGTGTACTACACATATTGGCAGAAGTGCCATGATTGCCAGTGTGTACTACATATATTGGCAGAAGTGCCATGATTGCCAGTGTGTACTACACATATTGGCAGAAGTGATATGATTGCCATTGTGTACTATACTCAAAATTACTCTACCTGCGCACCATAAATAATTTCTATTAGTCAGAGGATTAAGGCTGAAGCCCTTAGAAGAGAAAAAGAAAGTTTTCAAGAAGATTTGATGCGGCGGGTGGACAACTTGAGCTCTTGTTCTGGTTGTAATCGATAATATTGATACACATAAGTATTTTTATAAAAACCTGGATGGTACACAACTTCTGAAACAAACTGTAAAATAAATTTTTGTTAGTGTCAGTCTTCAATAGCTAAGGAGCTTTGCTGTGCTCTTAGAACTTTGGCATCTCGCTTGGAGAATCCTCGGTCAGTTGCTCCTCGTGTTACAGCAGGGGTGCTGGGAGCTGGGAGCTAAGAGCTGGGAGCTAAGAGCTGGGAGCCAAGAGCTGGGAGCTGTGAGCTGGGAGCTGTGAGCTGGGAGCCAAGAGCTGGGAGCCAAGAGCTGGGAGCTGTGAGCTGGGAGCTGTGAGCTGGGAGCCAAGAGCTGGGAGCCAAGAGCTGGG
>JACJUY010003865.1:67426-79541 GCA_014220935.1 Platorchestia sp. MABIK | reverse complement strand
ATCAATAGTGAAACATCAGTAGTGAGACGTCAGTAGTGAGACATCAATAGTGGGAGATCTACAGTAAGATATCAATAGTGAAACATCAATAGTGAGAGATCCACAGTGAGATATCTACAGTGAGACATCAGTAGTGAGACATCTACACTGAGATTTCTACAGTGAGATATCTACAGTGAGACATCAGTAGTGAGATATCAATAATGAGATATCAATTGTGAAAACAAAATAAGATTTTTTTTTGAGGCAGGAGTGTTGTTTGCGCGCAAAGAATGAGGTAGTGTGTGTATACAACGCAATTTCAGGGCTTGAACTATATCTGGGCGTGATCTTTTATTTCTTAGACCAGGAAGCCCTCGAACGAAAGAAGCGATAGAGTGCTACGAGAAATTGACAAACACTAGGACGGTTCTAATGCGGCCTCAAATTTATAATCATGAGGGCAGTTCCAGTACTGTAAGTTACGTAACGACCATGCAACAGTTTACTTGTTACAGTTTTCTTGTTAAATGTAGAACAATTTTTCTACACGTAATTATTGATAGATGGGCTAGATTCTATTTCAGACCTGACGCACGTATAAATAATAAAAGCACTTCAATATTATTCGTTTCCAAAAAGCTTCTGTGTAAATATTTTATCTCCTCAACGCGCAACTCATGAATAGTCAATAATGACTTTGAACAAGCACAAGGGTACTGGGGCTTGAGCGTGAGTAGTGATAATTACTGGTGTGACAGTTCTCCTGAAGTCTACTTAGGTGCCTGTGCGTGACTGGTGTCCATGAGACTCTGGTGGTAACCTCAAAATGGGTCGCTCGCCTTTTCCTGTTTTCAAATTTTATTCAACTATCGAACCCTTTAAATAAATGCCAGAGGCTGCCTAGGAAGCTATTTTACATCGAACGCTGGACGATGAAACTGAGTGCTTTTATGCCTTTGTAAGGCTTTCAAAATTAGTCAAAACACGAAATGAAAGCTGGTAAAACTGTTCTCCACCGCTGTAATGAAAAACATACTGAGAATTTTAGGTTTTTCAATGAAAAGTCGACTGTTCGATATCTACAAGAGTAAACAATCTATGACAAGACCGTCAAACCGACAGAAATACAGTATATAATTTTTGGAAAGACAACGAAAAAGAAACATGGCCAGAGATTAAACAACCAACAATTTCCACCGAAGTGAATATACGCCAAGGGAGATAGCAATACCAATAATTGGAAAGATTTTAGTTAGAACAATTTTCTGGTTAGAAAGATTAACTGGATGCGACGGAGACTAGAAGTATACCACGAACAATTTACACTGAAGGGAATAGACAGAATGAGAGATGGTTGTGACAATAATGACAATGATAGCTTTATGATAAATTTTTTGGCAATACAGATTAACTGAAAGGGATGGAGACCATATACCATTAAAAGCAAGGCTTCAGGATGTTGGTTTGAAAATAACATTATATTTTGGCAAGACAGATAAACTACAGGCTACGGATACCAGATAACCAACCATTAGAGGGACTACTTAAAGAAGCTGGTTCAGAAGAACAAGTGGTCGAAAAATGCATAATTTTTCGGCAAGACAGATTAACTAAAGGTGACGAATACAAAATAACCAACCATTAGGAGGACTGCTTAATTAAGGAAGCTGATCAAGAAAAACGGCAGGTTAAAAAAAACAAGAATCCGTACAGGCGGGGTTTCATTACTCAGGAGAGGTGGTGGTGGTGGTTGTGTGAATGTGAGTGTCGGATGAGGCCGCATGTAGCTGCCAGCACGCAGTCTCCGTGTTATACGGCGCACTTCACTCGATGCTCTTGGGAAATTCAGTTGCTTATAAAGAGTTCTGTTCATGGCAGACGAGCTGAGTTTCTCCGCAACGAAGGGCTTCTTTAACTCGGGTCCCTCCTTACCGTAAATTTTGAATCGAGCAGGATCATCGTAAAAAACAACATCGAGTTCAACTGAGCTCTACGCATTTTCGAGTAAATTTTCAATCGAGCAGGACAAGCGTTAAAAAACATCGAGTTGAACTGAGATCTGCGTATGTTTGAGCTCCCTGTATGATCTCTGAAGTGGCATGACTGTCCGAGCGTAAAGCAAGAAAGCTGATGTTAACAACACGTTTCTATGTGCAGTCAAGGATATTTTTTTCCCGATGAAATTTGATGAAAAGTTTTAATTCGACAGCCATGTTTCAGAAAGTTCCAGATGAGAGTTTCATTTTTGCGGTTTTTGGTTACCTACTTTCAGATATTTTAGAAAGTACCAAGGGAGAGTTTTTTTCTTCAGTACTTGATTAACTACTTTCAAATTTTTAACAAGCAGTTTGGAGTCCAACAATGTTTTTGCTGTTGATAACTTTAAATTTTACTGACATAAAATTTTTGCTCAATATATTTTAGCCTTAGAGTTCTGTAGCAACCATTGCACGTAATTTTGAATTTGCCAAACCATTATTTAATGTCTTCAGTTTTAGCGTTGAGAAAGAACGTATAAATAAAACTTGAAGAAAAATATACAATAAACTAGTCGTGAGAAAAGGTATTGTGAAGTAGTTCGAATCACATAAGCCGTTACTTAGTCAACCTGATTAGTTACAATACTTCATGATAGAATAAATTTAGAAACCGTAACGATCTATTGAAACATGAAGATTTACATGCACCTGAATAAAAGTTAAAGCAAATAACATTTAAGCATCGGGGAAATTAACAAACCACTTACGGCAAAAATTCATGTCGTTATACATTCTGTGCAAATAAATTTTAATTCAAAACGCTCAATGTTGCGGACTACAATAAATTTTTCTGAAACATTACTAAAATTTCGTACCAGTTTGCCAACGTAAGTGTTAGTCATTACGTTAAAATACATGAAACATCATTTACTAGAATGGCACAAATTATAATTCACAGTGCAATAAGTTCTGGTATTTTGTACGATATTAACGTCCTGATGATCGTTAAAAATTGATCACCAGGCTCTCACACAGCGGATATGAATTGAACACTTTGACTGCTGCAGATAAAACTGAAGTTTAATATTTAACTCAAGTCTAAAGTCAATTGTCGTAAATTATGTTGAAAATGGCAAACATTAACGAAATCATGCCATCATTTAGTTTTCATTAAGTATGTAAGAAAATTGAGTTTTGACTCTGGTCGATCAACAGCATTACGGAAGTTCCCCCCTTGGCATAACCGGCGGCTCACGTCGCAGCCAAAGCGTTCATTGTAGCGTAGCTAACCAGGTGATTGTAGCTGGGAATCTCTGCACTTATCATCGTATGCAAAATACAAGGATCTAATTCGTGTCTCATTTCAACTCACGTATCGTCTCAGCTTATGTTTCGTCTCAAATTCAAGCCTATCTCAATTCAAGCCTCTTTTGAATTTATGTCAAGTCTCAATTTAAATTCAATTTTATTCCATGTCTGGTCTCAATTTATGTTCTATTTCAAATTTGGAATCGTTTCAGGGTAAATCTTGTCTCAATCTGTATCTGAAATCTATTAATGTCTCGCTTCAGTTTATGCCCTAGCTTCATTTGTGACGTTGCATCATCAATTTCCTAACTTGATTTATCAAATCAATTTTTAAATCTCTCCTCAATTCTCTTCTTGCAGCAATTTGTGTCTTTGTCCAACTTTAATTTTGTCTTTTCCTAATTTCCTAACTGTACTTGGTGAATGAATTGATATCTCTCTTCAATTCTCATCTTACCTCAATTTATGTCTCTTTTATCTCAGGTGGAACTGAATTCAAGCTCCTCTCAAGTCCCGTCTCAATTTATTCGCATTTCAATTTCTATTCCTGCTTCATTTACGTCTCGTCTCAGTTGAATAGCCGTCTCAGTTTAAATCCCGACTTCATTTACGTCCCGTTTCAATGATACACTTCCTTAATTTGCATGCAAGTTTCATTTACATCTTGTCTCAAATGAAGTATATTTTCAATTTATACAGAGATGTTATTTACATCTGGTTAGAATTGATGCGCAATTTCAATTTATACTGAAATGTTACTACATCTGGTAAGAATTGATGCGCATTTTCAACTTACGTAAGAGTTTCATTTACGTCTCGTTCTCAATGAATTATTTTGCTCTAAGAAGACGCGTATTTTCGTTTACCGAGGTTTGCTCGTCCTGTACACGCGGCTGTTTAATGAAACGCGATCTCTTCTGCGATCATATAAACTGTAATATTTGGAAAAGTTTTCTGTGTTTTTAATGATTGTGAAGTATGATGGGTATTATAGATTGGGTATTATAAATTGATAGATGAATTAAATTATTATTATATGGGTATTATAGATTGTCGCACAAAAAAGGTACAGCAATAATAAAAATTCGAATTTATATCGTCTACAACAAATTCACTTCTGTTGAATTGTAGTCAAATATGAGATTATGAAATTTTAATTTTCCTTCGCGCTAACGTCAGTCCCTACATTCAAAATTACTAGTATGTTCATAGATGCATTGATTTAATACGTATGACCTTCAATTGTTAATCTTTTTTAAATATATATGGAATGGAGGCCTCATTCACTTCAGTTGAAAGAGATGATGTAGAGTTCATCATCGATGCACTGACGTATGCAATCATTTGTGAAGCAAGTTTTAAAAATTACGTCCGAATTTTCTGACTAATTCTTAAAATAGAGCCTAATGTGTGTTTAATTTTGATGAGTTCGACTTCTTACTGCAAAATTAATCGTAATCACGTATCATTATCAATTAGAACCTTCACTTCTAATTTAAAGAGCTCGGTTTAATCGGCGCTCTGGCACAATGTTCGCCATAAGACAAAGCCGCTGCGTCCTGCCGATGACTCTTGTCGTCGGCGGCTCGCAGATCTCGTGTTAACTTCCAATTTGCTGAGGCTGCTTTTTCTCTGAGAGCCACAAGCAGTGTAATTAACCGTGAGATATTTTTAGGGGTAACATTTCTCGTGGACCTGCTCAAGAGCGCCGGAATTACCCTCAGGGTCAACAATGGCCGAGTTTTTCGACCAACTCCCCCGGGATGCCACAGATTTCTGGAATCGGAGGAAGATGTCCGGATTTTGGGATCCAGGCTTTTGGATTTGTAGCGATCAGTGGAGACTATTGGAGACGAAAACTTTTCCGAGTCGGTTTTTACAGATTTGCGAGAGAAAGTTGATAAGTTCTTATAGCAGACCATGAAACCGAACGTTACGTTTTGGATGGAAGAGATTTCTACCTCGCGGTGATAAGACAAATATTTTGCTGGTATTTCTTCTCTCACCGCCAGCTGATATGATATGGGATTGTCTGTATATATACTACGCGTTTAGGGACGAAGTACATTTTTGCTAGATGATCATTGCTGAGGTTTGGCCACTTATTTTGAAAAGAAGAAAACTATTGAGCGTTTGTTTCAGTTGTGTTGATTTCACGTATTAGATTCAAAATCCTTGAGAGAACGAAGATTCCAGTAAACCAGTAATTCATTTTTACTCTAATGCTACTAGTTATTACGCAAAAAAAGAAAATAGTGCTTGCAACGGAGGTATTTAATTGAGTGATTTGTATCTTAGACCGAGAAGCTTTGACTATGCTTTGTTTTTTTCTGGGTTTTAAAATCATGAAATGCAAGGCATACCCATGCAAGTAAAATGTAGGTAAAAACTTCGTATACAAATAAAGTTCCACTGGATAAAAATTGCTACATGAAAATTCCCCCTCTTCGAGCTTACACTATACAGTGTGTCCCTCAAAAACCCGAACAGAGTATTTATTTTCTCGTTTCAGTAATCCCATCATAAGAATACCCGTATCAGTAATACCATTATAAAAATACCCGTATTAGTAATACCATCATAATTTTGCATGAAGTTAATTGCTTAAGATTCATATGATGGTATCACTGACACGTGAAAATAAATACTCGGTTCGGGTTTTTGTGGGACATACTGTAGTAGAAGCCATTCTAAAACTCAAAACCATAGTGAGGAACCTAAATTTTCAAACAGAAAAATTCATATCAGCAGGTCAAAGAAACACTGATGAGAACCTTCATTTTGGGTACGCTATGGCGGAAATTACGTTGTAGTTTATGGGAGAAAAATTTCCCGTGAACCCTGGGTGTTCCACCCAGGGTTCACAAAAAAAGTTGTCACGTGCCATTAACTTCAAAATATTACAGTAATATTACAGTTCATTTTAGGGTTTTCGGTATTCATGGTTTCAATCATGCTGTTTAGCTACTTCAGTGCCATTATTGGTACTTCACTGTTATTTCCCTGATGTTGTTTTCAGAAAAATGGTTTTAAAATCAATATGCCAAACTATCGTCATCCCCAGTAGGAATTTCGCAGACTTTCTTTTTGGAAACATTTAGCGAAAAAAAGCATGTGAAGTCCAGCACAAGTCAATCGAGCCGTTGAAGGGAGCGCAAGAGAGAGTTCTCGAGAAGACGGGGGATGAAATCACGTCGGGAATGATCGATCGCGTGTGTTTTGGAAAATTGCCGGGAGCGACTTGACCGTTACATAGAAGCAGGTAGGGCCTTTTTTCCAAAACGATCCACTACATCCTACATTTTACGCTCTTTCTGGACATGAAAAAATTGTTACGATTTGTGAGTCCGTTGAAAAGTTACAGGTTTTTTCATAGATTATACTTTTAGAGAACTCAGCATTTCTCAATCGCATTATTTACAGATACAGCACGACGATTTTAAACACCATAGTAAACATTTATGCTCTGGGACTTCCTACATTTTCCCAAGAACAGTTTTTTATAAATTTATCAAAGACAAAATAAGGAATGTGTTATTACAATTAGGCCTAGTACATATGATAAAAGCACATTTCTGTTCGAATGCCTCATACGAGTAACTAACACCAGAACGCAATAACGGTTACCCTCGGTTTAGCCAGTTTCCATTTCCGCCCCCTGGGTCGAGAGGGGAATTGTGGCTGAGTTCTCCTTTTTCCCAAGGAGGAGAATCACCGGGCTGACATTGTGGAGATTCGAACCGACGACTTTTATCATGAAAAGTGCGTGCCCTTAGCCCCTCAGCCACGATTTTCACCACAAATTGAGTTTTACTACCGTAAAAACGTAGTAAAAATTTTCCATCAATCAGCATCATTTATTAGGAGCAATAGAAATCATTTGAAATTAATATTGGAACTCACAGAAAAGTTTTCTCATTTCATTTTGCGATGCAAACCAAAATCTGATTTATACAAATGTAATATGTAATTTTTTCGCAAGGAAAACAGCGAATTCGTCCAAATTCCAAAACATTTTCAAACGTTTCAGAGTCTCTTAAATGCATCAAAGGATGTTCGGAAATAGTACTACGAATTTTTATGTTATTCTGAATTTTGTTTTTGGCATCTGTGTTATACTGAGCTTAAACACGTTGTCATCGAAACCTAGTAGCTTATTTATGTCATTCAGTGTTTTTTACGCCAGTCTATATTATATTGAGCCCAGAGACGTTGCTGGGAAAATCTTGGAACTTATAAGCCCCCAATGTAGATTTTGGTTTTTACATGTCTGATTTTTGCCGACGTCCTTTTTTTGATGAATAAATCTTTAAAAAATTTTTAACTGTTTCAAATTATTACTTTAGGAATGTGTTAATACGATAAAGAAAGAACCAAATCAATCGAAGGCCAAAAGAGCTTCATATGTAAATTGAATTTCATATAAATTGATGTACGTAGTTTGTCAGACTTTTTGTGTAAATAAAACGAGGTGAAATCTGTGAAAAAACGCATGGACGGGTATCTACATGTGAAGTAAGCACGATAAGAATAAATTATAAGTAGCTTTTATAACTGAAAACTACTTCAAAGCGGTTTAACTCCAAGTTCTAATAACTAACAAAAAAGCTTTTAACGACCCTCCAATTTTAAATAAGGATTAATGTTAGCTCTGTCTCATGAGAGCTGAGGGCTAAATCCAGCAGTCAAAGAACTAAGTTGGAATCTACCAAATTGGCAACAAAGTTCACTTTAGCATCGAGGCGATTGTGTGGCAGCTTAAGCGATAGCCAATAATTAGGGATAAATTGTTGCTCGTCTCATAAGAGCTGAGGGCTGAATGCAAGAGTCAAAGAACCAAGTTACAATCTACCCAATTGGCAACATCGTTCACTTTAGCACCGAGGCGACTGTGATGCAGCGCAAGTGATGGGCATGAGGCTTGGCTGGAAATCATCCTTGCACATTACGAGGAAAAATTCCCGTTACGAGGCAATGATCAGATTCCGCATTTTAGGCCGCCAAGCCTGCGCAAAATTTTGGCGTCATTTCCCCATGACCTGAGCGACTCACAGAAATAGGATTTTATTGTCCAGGTTAATTAATGGACACGAGGGACAATTTTTGACTTCAGTTCAATTGAAAGGGGTTTCAGTGCAAGCTTTTCGAGCCTGTTTCTCAAAAGATTCTGTGGAACCACTTTTCGATTTTTTCGTAATGAATTTAAGGCTAGATGATTTGTTATATTTACGGTCACGGAAAACTTGTCAGGGGCTATATCATTCCTAATGAATGGCTATTCTTGGGTGCATGCAAGACGTTGCTATGTATTATTTTTATACGCGCAAACCTTCAATTTGTTAACCGATAGTACTGTCATTAGTAACATTTGCAATACCGGCTGCCACGACGTCACCGATGTCGAACACTGCAGAATTTTTTTCTCAAGTAGCCAGCACTTGATTTTTCAACTGTCAGTGGGTAAAAAAAGCTCAGCGTGGAAAAAACAAAAAAAGATAAAAATGAATGAATAATTATAAAATGAAGATGTATATTGCTATGTAAATGAAAAACAAATAGGCAAATAAATAGGGATTGAATGAATGTAAAAACATATAATCAATGAAAAAAAACACTTTAAAAAAATGAATACCAGATATTTGAATATAAGAAGTAAAGTTCATTGTTGAAAGAGAGAGTTTTTGGAACGATAAAAGTTTTTGAATCATCAAGAATTTTCCATCATTTCGAAGGCTTCCAGCCAAAACTTCTGCATGAAATACCCGGTCTTCACTATATAAGTAATATTTATATTTTATAGACCAAGGTACAAGCAGGCATAAATGTGTTCCGTATATCCGCTTCGCAACAACTATCAGCCGTAAATTTGAGTGTCTGTAGACACCACTACAGATTATTGACAGTGATCTTCATATGACGCAAGCTCTCGATCATCGAATTGATGGCAGCTTTAAATATCTTATTGCCAAAGAGAATTTGTCAAAGAATATCTTATTGTCAAAGAGAATTTGTCAAAGAATATCTTATTGTCAAAGAGAATTTGAACGCAAAAATCGTTTATTCGGTTACTGTTCGTTTATTCGTTTATTTATGTTTGTCCAGGGGCAAGCGATATGTGAGTAACGCACATTCGAAGAAGCTTGCATAGACTGTGCGTAAATGTGCGTGATGTAACTTGTGAATTATTTCTACGTATAAAAAAGTCCATGGTTTGAACTTAAATCGTAAGTCCATGGTTTGAACTGGAATCTTAAGTGCATGGTTTGAACTTGAGGGAAATCTGGGAAGAAGAAAGCCACTTTTTGAAGAAAACTTCATAGATTCATTCACAATAGGATGGCGATGATGAAATTCTTGAAGTCTTTCATATGTTCAAGCCATTCAACGAAGCGCAAAAATTTCCAGCGATCGGCGCATTCTTGTCGCTGAGAGGCAGAGAAGAGTTTGATGCGCACCCACAGAATGTGGTAAGGGAATTTGTGACTGGTTACTTACTGTTGCCTCCTCTGTTCATTATTACTGAACTAAATTTCTTAACATGGTGGTTCCAAAATCAAACATTTTTTCCAAAAATATAAAAACGTTTCTAAATAACTTAGAGCGTTTAACTCTCTTCTGCTTTAAATGTCAATGGCAAATTTACGACAGTGTTAGTGATTTAGAATAACTGATATTTTTAATGACGAACGAATCATCATTTTCTGAAACCGGTTCGTTTTTTGTAAATCATTCTGAATTACAGGGCCCAGGGAGCATTCCCTTTTGACCAACAATCACTTGAAATTATTATCCCAGTGTTTTTATTCGAGAACCATCGACTAAGCACTGATCACTAGGGTAGCTGTTAAAGTTCTTTAGAATATTATTCTTTGGGTACTCCTCGAGTTGCACCTCCAGAGCGCCCTTTCAACTGAGCGCCATTATCTAACTGCTTTTTATTAAGAGGTGAACGGTAAATTTAAAGACTTGCGTCTATAATATGATAGATTACAATATATTGATAAACATCATGCCACTGTAAACGTATAAACATATGTCTATGATTTCTTTTACATTTGCAAATAATTTTAATTTAAAAACGATCTCTGACTGTACGATTGAAACGATATATGTGGGCAAAAATATGGTGTTTTGTCGTGTCGCAACTGAAATTGTCTTGCGATAGGAGCAATTGATATTCGCATTTTACTACCTGACTCTCGTGAGTGTTCCGTTAACATTAACGAAAATGATCCCCCCACTCAGTGAAAGCTTGAAATAACCTAACACTTCTTCAGTTCACAATTAATTAAATAATAGTACATATAAGAATCACAACATGTGCCGCAAAACCGTTTTCATTATAAACCACAATTATTACAACGCAGGTGTAACTGACTGGACACTTGACACCATGAAGTACGACGTACAGAACTGTGGTTGTCTTTTGACAAGATGCGAGAGGTACGTGATGAACTTATCAATAAAGAAGAAGGTAAGGCTTGGTAAGTCTTGTTGAGACGCCCGACAACGTCTGCCGGAGCAGCGGGCTCCTGTAATGCAATGGACAAGGCAGCTAGTCGCTTAATGCAGTCATTCGTATGCGCTCGTTGTATGGAGCAATTTCATTTTCCATTACGTCGGGCTCACCATTAAATATTTCCGGCTTGTTTTAGCGTTTCTGTCGCCAGAATCGCAAAATTCTCACCGAGTGGAAATTTCCAGCAGCTTTTGCCAGAGTTAGGAATAAGCGTTGCGATTCAACCTTTAAATCCTGAGCCTTAATAATATGGCCATAATTCTTTTGAACGTGGACTGTATTTTTCTGGCCGACTTTGGAACGTATTTGCGGCTCCAGAAGAAGGAAAAGTTGGAGTAACGGTTGAATCGCGCGAGAGCACGGAGAGCGAGCTGTGAACTTTCGGGATCCTCAACCTGATGCAACTTTTGAACTTTGTAAAATTTATTGAGCTTATGAATTGCTTTTGGGTCGATTGTAATCATGGGGAAATTTCTAACACTCTATCGATAAATAAAAATCGCATTTCGTTCTTGCGTATAAATTTGTACCAAGGGATCTTCCATTATAACATTTTCTAGAAGTTCTTTCAACACATACTCCTACACGGCCTGCTATTGTGGAAGAAACTGTAAAAAATACGTCAAGATAGGACACGCTGTTGAAGCTTGTGTTTTTGAAATTAATCATTTTCCCATTATTCATGGGGACTTTTTAACGTTCGAACGCATCCGAAGACATTTAGGTTCATTGAAGTCTCGAAAGCTTCAATTGAAGCTACTGCGTCTGGGAAATTTGGGTGATGAATCGTCGCAGTGAGTCGAAAATTCACGTTTACGTTTTCCATACTTGCATCGGCAACAGATTTCAGGTACGATGAAAGTGACTCAAAACGTTGAGTCCTAACTAACCCACCAGTGTCAATTGGATTGATTTTCATTACGCAGGTGACCCACCGGCGGCCCCTGAATAGATTTCCATAACCCAGGTGACCCAGCGTGCAGTGGCCGCTGAATAGATTTTTTTTGCGCACGTAACCCACTAGTGGCCTTTTAATTAATTTCCATCATGCAGGTGACCCATCGATGGCCACTAAACGGATTTTTAATATACAAGTGACCCACCAGTGGGCACTGAATGGACTTCCATCATGCAGGTCACCCACCAGTGGCCACTGAACAGATTTCTAAAATGCAGGTGAAATGCTGGGGGCTATTAAGCGAATTTCCATTATTCAGGTGCCCTACCGGCAAACGCTAAACGGATTTCAACAATGGAGGTCACAAACTTCATTTCCTATTACAAGTAACCAGAGCCAATTAATGGCACTTTTCCATTACTTCTTTGT